>OY769903.1:13198579-13446079 GCA_963669185.1 Dyspetes luteomarginatus | reverse complement strand
CTGCTGTATATTGAAAGGTACTGAAAAATGATTTTAATTATATTAAACATTCATCGTTTCTATACGAAAAAAAAATGTTTCAATTCTCTCTTAATTGAATTTGAAAAATTACTTATTACTTTACAGGAAACTTTATAAATAGTTAAAAATAACAGAAGGTTGAGTTGAAATGAAACGCTCCATATGAGGTGCTGCTGTATATTGAAAGGTACTGAAAAATGATTTTAATTATATTAAACATTCATCGTTTCCATACGAAAAAAAAATGTTTCAATTCTCTCTTAATTGAATTTGAAAAATTACTTATTACTTTACAGGAAACTTTATAAATAGTCAAAAATAACAGAAGGTTGAGTTGAAATGAAACGCTCCATATGAGGTGATATCCTGCATATCGAAAGGTAGATGCATCGCGGCATAAATGTGAGTGGGTCTCGCGCGACTCTTGTCACTTTCTCTGACATGTCACGGGCGTCGTTTTTTTCTTTCGTCTTTTTTTCCTCTCTCATTCTCTCTCTCTCTCTTCTTACCCAACTTCTCCTTGTTTGGGGATGAAAAATGAGCAGCAGGACAAAAGGCTTTTTTACGCTATCCAAGCGGGGGTCGCATGGGGCTGGGTCTCACTCTTTGAGGGCTCGCTGTGTTTCGCACAAGACGAGAGAAAGAGCATCAAAACGAGAGAAAGAGCCTGGGTTTCGTGAGGGGGGTGGGGCGAAGAGGCGAAGAGGCGAACAGAGCGGGAGCAAAGAACTTGAAATTCACCCTCGCCGTGGTACTTCTATCTCCTCGTCTTCTCCATTACTCCCGGGGCCGTCCGAGCAGTCTCGTTCGTTCACTCTATCGTATGCGAGATACCCATGCTGGTTATGCTGTATAAACTCTGACTCAGAGTATATATATATATGTATATATATATATACGGCGTATTCCCAGCATACGAGTATTTTCAAATATATATATGTATGAAAATTCAGTCTCGTAAAAAGAACATAATTTCAGTCAAAAGCGAGACAATTTTTTTTTTTTTTTGCACGGATAAATAGAAATTTGTTATTTATCTTCTAACTACAGCGTGCGTGAATTGTATTAGAATATTGAGTAGTGTCGATGTACGTTGAAGCAACTAATTCAGACGCCTAAAATTCGTTGATTTAACTCATCATTCTGTATATGGCCAAGATGAACTAGTCATTCGAACACAGTAAGATCCCACTCTTGTCATTTGTGTTCGTATATCGCGAGTCTGAATGTGAAACTTGCAGCCAAAAGCTGCAAATTAAATTTATAGCTTTGTTACAATTTTTTTCGTGGGTAAAAATCTTTAGTCTGGTAGTTAAAAAATAGCGAAAATTATGCTCTTAAGAGACGATTTTAAGAAAATAAAAAATTCACTAAATTCCAACACTTGCACACTTGAACCCACTCACGCCTGCAAGCATGCTCACACCCATAGAGAATCACAAATCTCTCATCTATACTCGTCAAAAAACTCGAATTGACTGTTTTTGTTGATTTTTCATACATTATTGGCAGAGGAAGATATATATATATATATATATACATCATGTCTCATTGCGGACGTCGTCGATTTCATTGCCGAAATATCTCGTCGATTATTTTTCATGCATTCTATTGGCTACAAGCAATTCATGCAGCATGTTATTTCAATTGCTTTTTTGATTAATTCCTCGATGGCATATGCATTGGTAAAAAAAAATCTCGAGGCTGGTTGGTTGATTCGATCGATTGGAATTTTGTGCAAAATGGATTTTTCGATAGTTTCGGTGAGTTAGTATTTATTGATTCGTTTTTATCGGGGTTTCCACGTGTATTTAAAATATACATATATTTTGGCGAGATTGAGTGATATTGGAGCAAAATGTATAAAAATTGAATTTTCCAATTGAACATTGAAATATTAATCGGCAATCGCCGTTGATCAAAGCACGAAAAGGAATTAATAAATAAGTACAAATTAGTATGTTGAAGAAATTATGAAAAATCATTGATAAATTACTTTCTCAAATAGAATTAATGCTTAAATATTTTTACATGGCTAAAAATAACTCGAATTAAGCATGAAAGAGATCACACACTCGAGATTGAGTGATATTGCAGCGAAATGTATAAAAATTGAATTTTCCAATTGAACATTGAAATATTAATCGGCAATCGCCGTTGATCAAAACACGAAAAGGAATTAATAAATAAGTACAAATTGGTCTGTTGAAGAAATTATGAAAAATCATTGATAAATTACTTTCTCAAATAGAATTAATCTTTAAATATTTTTACATGGCTAAAAATAACTCGAATTAAGCATGAAAGAGATCACACACTCGAGATTGAGTGATATTGCAGCGAAATGTATAAAAATTGAATTTTCCAATTGAACATTGAAATATTAATCGGCAATTGCCGTTGATCAAAACACGAAAAGGAATTAATAAATAAGTACAAATTGGTCTGTTGAAGAAATTATGAAAAATCATTGATAAATTACTTTCTCAAATAGAATTAATGTTTAAATATTTTTACATGGCTAAAAATAACTCGAATTAAGCATGAAAGAGATCACACACTCGAGATTGAGTGATATTGCAGCGAAATGTATAAAAATTGAATTTTCCAATTGAACATTGAAATATTAATCGGCAATCGCCGTTGATCAAAACACGAAAAGGAATTAATAAATAAGTACAAATTGGTCTGTTGAAGAAATTATGAAAAATCATTGATAAATTACTTTCTCAAATAGAATTAATGTTTAAATATTTTTACATGGCTAAAAATAACTCGAATTAAGCATGAAAGAGATCACACATGATTCATTGGCTTTAAACGCTTCCGTAAAAAATCGTCGGGGCCATTGATTTTACCTCTCGTCGAACTCTATCGAATTCTTTTTCCCACTCGTATACCTACCGGTGTGGCGATGATGCACGACCCGGGGGTAAGTGAGGCGCGAGTAATACACGGCGTGCTCGATTGCGTCGTTCACAGAGCAGCACATCACATACCACCGGCCACTGTCAGACAGCACAAATCCCCGGTACACATATGTATATATGTATATATATATATATATATATATATATATATATATATATATATATATATATATTGTGACGTGGCGTCACAGAATCCCCCGAAGAATAGATTTTTTTTTTAATATAGTTTACCGAATCCCCGCGCTCGGAGTCCACCACCACACTGAATCCCGAGAGATGTAACATATGTAAATATTAGAGTGTAAGAAAACCAATGTAAATAGTATTTATAAGTAAATTAAGCCACCCGCCATAACACCGAGCCACCAAAGAGGCCTTCCCCAAAAATTCCCAAGAAAACCCTACAACTTTTCCTGTATACCCCTGAAAAACCCATATGATTTCCTCACGAAATACCTTTTTCCCCTCCCCATACCCCCTGACGTATCCCCACCAAGGAGCCCAGCGCAAGAAGACCAGCAAGTCCCGGAGAGGCACCATCACCAGCATCCCCGAGGAGAAGAACGCACGCTGTACTGCCCGGCTAGAGAGGGTCACCAAGGACCATCCCGCGCTCACGGCAATATTTAGGCTCAAAATTGCCGCGAAAAAGAGAGAGACCGTGAGCGCGGCAATAGCCCACTCTTCTCGGCTGCCGTGTCGATAAGGGACACTCCCGAGCACGCGCAGCGAGAGAGTGGGGCGAGAGAGTACCCTCTCTATGCTAATGAGGGCAGCAGCGTGTGGTATTGATTGCCGATATCGACAGCGAGAATTCCCACGTGCGAGAGATGGCCCCACGTGTTCCTTTATCAGCAGTTTTCCCGGCCAATCAATCATCGCTCTCCAGGACCAGGACCAGTTCATAGGCGCAAATTAATGCAGATTTCCAATGATTGGATACCCATCGGAACTACGTCAGTCCCGTATCCCCTTCCCTACCCTTCGATTTCCTTTCCGAGCCTCGTGGCGAAAGTGAAGAAGAACAAGCTCACTTCGAGCGTGGCGGTTAAAGAGTAGAGATAAGGCGTTTAGAGATTTGTAGAGTGTGTAGAGCGAAGGAGTGAGAGAGAGACGGAGAGAGTGAGAAGAGTGAAGGAAAGCGTGGAGAGTTGAGTTGGAGAGTTTTGAGTTACTTTGGAGTTTTGTTTTTTTTTGTATTGAGTTTCTTTCTTTCCTTTTTTTTCTGTGTTATTGCATTTTGGGTTTTTTTTTTTTTTCTATTGTATAAAGTTATTGTGACACGAACAGGAGTGAGTGAAAGAGGGAGAAAGGGACAGGCGAAAAAGGGAAAGAGACGAAAAAAAAAAAAGAGAGAGAAAACGGAGAGAAAGAGAACGAGAAGGAATAAAGAAGCGACGAGAGATAAACGAAAGTGAGTAGCCGAATTTTTCTTTTGTGTTCCCAGTGTGGCAAAGTTTTTGTAGAAACTTGTTCTTGCGTACCGGCCACGAGGCGGGCCGCCATTGTCTCCCGGTTAAGATTTTGCGTGCGCGTGATCCCTCAAACTGTATCGAGTCCGTGCAGTGTGGTGGTGCAACAGGTAGCTTCATCCCGACATTATTCGTTTTGCGTTCCCCGCGTTATCCTCGACCCTTTTGCCGCTCATTTCTAACAGTTATAATTTTTCTTTTTTTTTTGATTATTATTTTAATTTACTTTTTGTTCGGCTTTGCCTTTTTTTTGTTCCCCCTTTTCGTAGCGATTCCTCCCCCCCCCCAGTGAATATCGAGTCTTCCCCGTAAAGTCCGACAAGAGGAAAAATAACCGAGAAAGTAACCTGTAATAAGAAACGGCCGTGGTAATCATTAAGAGGCCGAACCACGGATCTTGCCCCCCCTGAGAGTAGTTCCCCTCATCCACGAGCTAGCCCGCGTACCCCTTCCCGTTGAGTCAAGGCAGTTATGCCTCCAAAATAACTGGCGCCCAAGGAGAATTAGTAGTATTATTATTTAGTTATTTAGGTTGGTTTTTTTTTTGTTTTTCTGTAATTTTCATAGTAGTCTTTTTCTTTTATAATCTTTTATTGTGTTAAATAATAAATCGTCTTTATTTTTTTTTTTTGTGTAATCACCCGACTTTGCGTTTCCCTTATATTTTTTTTCCCCCCCCATTCCAGTTGGCGTGACAAATTTTGGCGCCCAACGTGGGGCCCCGTAGAGTATCCCCGACAGCCCCTAAATAAAATAGAAAATTTTAAGGGATTGTCCCAACCTCCCCCAAGGCCCACCACGGCCGGGTGAAATTTTGGGTTATTTTTTTTTGAGATTTGTTTTTTTTGAAAATTTTTTTTTTGAGAACAATTTTTTTTTTGAGATTCATTGTTTTTTTTGAAAATTTTTTTTTTGGAGAACAATTTTTTTTGAGATTTATTTTTTTTTTGAAATTTTTTTTTTGAGAGGACCATTCTTTTTTGAGATTTATTTTTTTTTTTTTGGAAAATTTTTTTTTTTTTCTTCCCCTTTTCTCTGAAAACTTTTTTTTGGAGAATAAGTTTTTTTGTGTGGAGGCAAGTTTTGGAAACTTGGGTTTTTTTTTTGGAGAAGTTTTTCGAAAAATTATTTTTTTTTTTTCCTTGCGAGTTTTTTTTTAGAGAATCATTTTTTTTTGGAGAAAGTTTTTTTTTGGAGACCCGCTTTTTTGGGAGACTTATTTTGTTTCGAGAGTTTTTTTTTTGGATTAGTTCTCTTGAGGAGTTTTTTTTTCATTTTTGGAATACCGTTTTCACAGTGTTTAGAGCCCTCCCGAAGAGTTTTGCGTGCACCACCCACTGGCACCCAGCGGAAGGACTTCCGATCGGCGATCTCGTTTATATATTTCGACATTTTTGCATATACTTTGAGATTTTTTTTTTTGTTGTGCGGCATTTTTGCGCAACATTCTGGTCTTGTTTTTCTTTATTTTTGGTTTTTTTTTTTGGTTTGTGCACTGCTACGACAGTGGCTGCCAGTGGCGCCCGTGGCAGCGCTCACAGAGTTTTGCTTTCTTTTGTTTTTCCCCCAGCCCCTCTCTTTTGTATTTTGTTTTTGTTTTGTTTTTCCTTTTTTTTGTTTATAGAGACACCGCCCTCCCCTACACCCCCCCCAGTTTTTTTTTGTTGCATTTTTGCTTTTTTTTTTTTTGAGCCGACTCTTGGATTTCTTTCACGCGCGACCCCCCCCCTTCCTTTTCTTTTTTTTTGTTGTTGTGGAGACTTTTCTTCCCCCCCCTACGGGCCCATCTGGCCACATTAAAATTGGAGTTGTTATTTGACCGCGAGCCCCGCCCCGATCGAGACCTACCATGGACGGGATGGTAACGACGCGCGACTCGGTGGTGACAACCACCACCACCACCACCACCACCGCGAGTAGACTCGCGACGGCTACCCCCATGACAGCAGTTTTTACGCAATTCCCCCGCCTCCAATCCTCCGTATTGTTAACGGACGCGGATACCCCTGCCCTAGAGGACGTGCTCAACAGGGTGGAAAGATTGAGATGGGCGCGGGACGTGCTCAAGGCCTGTGACCAGGAAGGCTTGAGCACGATGGGGACCCTGGACGAGTTGAGGGACCGGCTGGGCCGGAAGTGGGCCCGCGATGCCATCCCTCACTCGGGCATCCAGTGGAACCCGGCCCTTGACGAGCGTGGGGCAGCCTTGCCCTTCACGTTTGCCGTCGCGCTCCAGACTACCCCGTATGCGGAATTGTTGGATCCTTCCGCGACCCCCAGGCCACACGAGGCCGATCCCTTCCCCGAAACGGATACACATCCCCAAGGCCCCTCCCACCACTCTTCACCCCCAATCCCGACCACGACGTCATACCTCCCTCCCCAGCCCTTGCCCACTGGCCAAACTTTTGGCCAGTACCATGATCCGCTGTCCCTCGGACAAGACGACACCGACTTACAGTGGTCACATACCCTCCCCCAGGAAGACGACATCCCCTCACGCCCCCCTCCTGCTCCGACGGTGACCTTCGGACCAGCGACCACTTCCCGACCTGCTCCGCAATTCCACCCACGACATTCCGCCACCCCCCTCAACCCCCAAATCATCCATCCCGCCCCAACACCACCGCCGAGCTCCCACAGAACGTACACTTTCCGAGCCACTGACCCTGGCTACAACAGCACCCGAATCGTTTCCCGACTACCACCCCCCCCATCCCGCCGCACGAGCCCGGAGCTCCTCGATTTCGAGTCCCCAGCATTCGCGGATTCCTTCGGTCAAAGAGATACCCGGTTAACCGATCAGTTTACCCGATTCGGGCCAAAGTTCAATGGCAAACCTGGGGAGGACGCCGAAGATTTCCTCCGCCAACTCCACGATTATGGCAGCGCGAGGCGTCTAACCGAGGCGGAACTCCTCATGGTGTTGCCGAGTGCATTCAAGGGGGATGCACTCTTGTGGTATCGGGTCACCGGAATCCATTGGGATACCTACGAAGATTTCGTGGAGGAATTCCGGGACCAGTACAGCGACCCCGAGCTCCAGGACCAGCTCCGACGAGATGTCGAGCTGAGGACCCAGGGCAAAGATGAGCCCATGGCCGAATACCTCGTCAAAATGGAGACGTTGTTCAGTCTCCTCAACCCCCCCCTCAGTCCGACCGAGCAGTTGCGGATTTGTTGCCGCAATGTTCGGCCGGACATGAAATACCCCGTCCTCAGCAATCGAGTCCTCAGCTTGAGGGACCTTCGGAGCTTAGGTAAGGCCGTGGAGAAGGCACTGAAGGGCGCGGAGGCGTACAGACCCCCTCCCGCAGCCTCCCTTCTTGCGCTTCCCTCGGTGGCATACAGGCCCCCAGAGCGAGTCAGCCGTAGCAGAGCCGCTGCGGTGGCTGCTCGAGATCAACCGCGTTCCCACAGCCCCGAGTACGATCATCGACCAGCCTCCCCACCCCCAGCCCAAGTCCATTCCGCCCCACCCCAAGGGGCGAAACCCGTCGTACATGCGGCGGGCCCCCAAAGGACCTCCCCTCAATCCCCTCTCCGACGCCAAGACCAGGCACAGCCCCCTCAACGTCCAACCCAAGCCTCGAGCTATTCCCTTCCTCCACGCCCCCTCTCCCAGGCCCCAGTACAGCCTCCCAACCGGAAATCCGAAGTACCCCCCCAGTCCAATACCCCATCCCATTGGCGGTGTTACAACTGCCGCACCCTGGGACACCGCTACAGCGAATGCCCTGAGCCCCTCTCGGTCTTTTGCCGCATGTGTGGACACCCGGACACCGTGACCAGGAGATGCCCGAGTTGCACCCGAGCATCTCCGGGAAACGGACCATTGGGGGGACGATAAAGCCCTTGCCCCCCCAAGAACAGACCAACCAATCACTCTTTGAATCCCACTCGTTCCCCGACAAGATCCGAGACATGCCTACCCCCTCTTCCGAGGTGACGATCCTGTGCGCCGCCCATTCGGACGGCCGACACTTCCTCGGGTTGGTCATCGGAGACTCCCGCCTGGCGGCGCTGGTCGACTCGGGTGCAAGTGGCACATACATGAGCCCAGACGCCGTCAGTGCGTGGAGCGAGCCCCTGCAGCCCATCCACGAGGAGGTGCGGGTGGCTAACGGTGCGGCGGTCCGGGTAAATGGAGAGATTACCCTACGGTTGGAGTTAGGAGGTGAGACGAGGTCCCTCCTAGTAAAGGTCGCCCCCCTAGGATACGATTGCATCCTCGGGATAGACTTCCTGAAAGCGTTCCAACTCCAAATCGATTATGAGGAGGAACGCTGGAGAATACGAGATGGACCGTGGCACTCCTTTGAGAATTCTGTTGACTCCCCATGGAGTCTTCGCGTAGTACCCGAGTGCGCCGGTCTAGTAGAGGTTACCCCCGATGACGAGACACGCTTGGAGGCATTGTTGCAAGAGTTAATTCCCCCCGTTCCCCAGGTCCCCTTGAGCATGACACACTTGACACAGCATTCCATTGACGTACAAGAACATCCCCCAATCCGACAAAAACCCCGTAGAATCTCCCCCTATCTCCTCACGATTGCCCACGCAGAGGTGGATAAGATGCTTCGAGAAGAGGTCATCGAGCCCTCTGAGAGTTCCTGGCTGAGTAATCCGGTAATAGTCCCAAAACCCAACGGGAAATATCGCTTCTGCGTGGACTACCGAGACGTCAATAAGGTTACCCGCAAAGATGCATACCCCCTCCCCAACATGGACCGGATACTGGACGGACTGCGACGTGCCCGGTACATTTCTAAGTTAGACCTGAGTCAAGCGTACTTCCAGATTCCCGTAGAGCCCAACAGCCGACCAGCCACCGCGTTTGCCGTTCCTGGTCGTGGACTGTTTCAATTCCAACGAATGCCCTTCGGACTGACGAACGCCCCCGCGACTTTCCAAAGACTGATGGACCGACTGATAGACCCCGCATGGGAACCCCACGTATTTGCTTACCTTGACGACGTAATTATTGCCACCGAGACCATTGGAGACCACTACGAATACCTGACGTACGTTTTGACTGCCCTGAGAGACGCCGGTTTGGAGGTGAACCGGGCAAAGAGCGAGTTTTTCTGCCCGGAGGTTCAGTATCTCGGCTACATCATCGGCCGAGAGGGACTGCGGGCAGACCCAGAGAAAATAGCCCCGATCCTTACGTATCCCCCCCCCAAGAATCTGAAGCAACTCCGCCGATTCCTGGGAATGGTGGGTTGGTATGCGAGATTCCTGGGGACGTTAGCCCATGACAAGATTCCCCTGACAGAACTTCTCCACAAGGACATCCCCTGGAATTGGGGGCCCCGGCAACAGGACGCGTTTGAATCCCTTCGCACCGCGCTTACCCGTACTCCCATCCTGGCCCGCCCTGACTTTTCCCTTCCCTTCACCGTACAAACCGACGCTAGCGACTACGCGCTAGGCGTCGTGCTTTCCCAAGAAATCCACGGGGAAGAACACCCCATCCTGTTTGCCAGCCGAATTATGACCGCCCAAGAGAGGAAATATACCGTGACCGAGAAGGAGTGCCTCGCAGTGCTGTGGGCAGCCAAAAAGCTCCGCCCATACCTCGAGGGCACGTCCTTCACGGTAATCACCGACCACAGCAGCCTGAGATGGCTGAGTAACCTGCGGGACCCGGCGGGACGATTGGCTCGATGGGCTCTGGCGATGCAGGCCTTAAATATGACCATCGTCCACCGGAAGGGTTCCCTGCACGTTGTACCGGATGCCCTTTCCCGAATGTTTGAGGACCACATCGCGGCGTTAGCGGCAATAGGCAGTGCTGTCGACCCGTGGTATGAGGACAAAAAGACCAATGTCCGAGAGTTCCCCTGGAAATACCCGAATTGGAAGATCGAGGACGACCAATTGTACTACCACAAGCCCCACTCCCTTGTCGAGCCTACCCTTGGAGATTTGGATGCCTGGAAATTAGTATTACCCCTGGACTCCCGCGAGAGAGCCCTCCGAGACGCCCACGATAATCCCCAATCCGGCCATTTGGGAGTGGATAAGACGTATCACCGCCTTATCCAGGACTTCTTTTGGCCGGGGGCTTACCAGGATGTGGCGAGATATGTCGGGAAATGTCACCGTTGCCAGCTCCATAAGGTTCCCCAGGTAGCCCCTGGAGGTCTTATGCGAGAAAGGACCACGGAAGGACCCTGGAGTGTAGTTGCTGCCGATGTAATGGGTCCCTTCCCCCCGAGTAAGAAACAGAACCGGTACGTGGTTGTCTTCCAGGACCTTTTCACGAAGTTTGTGGAAGCCAAGGCCCTGCGAGCAGCCACGGGACCCAACATCATGTCTGCCCTGGAGACCCTAGTCCTAAATCGGTGGGGATGCCCCCAGCATCTCCTCACCGATAACGGAACGGAATTTGTGAATACCTGCATGACCCGCCACCTCACCCAATACGGCATCCACCAAACGACCATTCCCCCGTACCATGCCCAAGCGAATCCCGTGGAGAGGGTGAACCGGACCCTGAAGACAATGATTACCTCGTACATCGAGCAAGACCACCGAGAGTGGGATGAGCACCTCCCCGAGTTATGTTTCGCAATGAATACCTCCGTACAGTCCTCCACCCAAATGACACCCGCCTTCCTAAATTTCGGACGAAACCCCCGCCCCGCGAAAAGTTTGAGACACCCGACTTCCTCACCCCCTGTCCTTCACCCGGGAGATCCCGAGCTTTGGACAGATCGAATGAAAAGACTTCCCTTCCTCCACGATTACGTCCACAAAAACCTGGAGCAAGCCGCCAAGCGACAGGCGCGGTATTACAATAAGGGACGGAGAGACATCCGCTTCCAGCTCGGAGACCAAGTACTGCGAAAGCTCCGAGTATTGTCCTCGGGTACCCAAAACTTTGCCGCGAAATTAGCCCCCCGATATAGTGGTCCCTACAAAATCAAGCGAGTTGTTTCCCCGGTTATCTACGAGTTAGAGGATCCCGATAGCCGAAAGAATCCAAGAGTCCATATAAAGGACCTTAAGTCGTATACGCCGCCATCCGCAGCGGACGATAAAGAGAATCCCCGAATTATGTTACAGGAAAAAGAAGGAGGACCGGAACCAGGCCGGCACGATGTGGCGCAGCCCCCGCAGCGTGGACAGCAGGCCGCACCGGGATCCCCGAGGGGAAGCCCCCCTCACGCCTCCCCCACGAGACCCCTCCCAGGGAAGGGAGCCTCCCCATCACCCCGACGACTACGCCCTCGTCCCCCGCGTTAACTCGCCCGCCACCTCGTCCCCACCCTCCTCCGACCCATCCCCTCCCCGACCCCGCCGCCAACCCTTCCTGTATGCCATAATGCGCATGCCCGGCTACCGCCGCCCCCCAATATCCCCGATCCCCACCCCCCCGTCCTCCCCCCCTTCCAGCCGCAGGCGCCGCCCCCGCAGCGTGGACAGCAGGCCGCACCGGGATCCCCGAGGGGAAGCCCCCCTCACGCCTCCCCCACGAGACCCCTCCCAGGGAAGGGAGCCTCCCCATCACCCCGACGACTACGCCCTCGTCCCCCGCGTTAACTCGCCCGCCACCTCGTCCCCACCCTCCTCCGAACCATCCCCTCCCCGACCCCGCCGCCAACCCTTCCTGTACGCCATAATGCGCATGCCCGGCTACCGCCGCCCCCCAATATCCCCGATCACCACCCCCCCGTCCTCCACCACTTCCAGCCGCAGCTGCAGCCCCCTTCCCAGCCCCGACCCCCGCCCCGAGGTCCCCGCCCTCTCCCCGCCCCCATCCCCGCCACGCCCCAGAACACCCTGCTCCCGGGCGCAACTTCTGGCCCGTTGGGCCGCCTCCGCCCCACGCCCCGGGACGGGCCGTGCCCGGGGCCAAATCCCCTCCCTTTGGGCCATCGCCCCCCAAGACCCCGGAACGAGTCGTTCCGGGGAGCCAGCTTCCCCCCCCCGTCCCGCTTCCCCACCACGCCCCGGTACCAGCCGGTCACCGGGGCAAATCCCCTCACTCCTCTCCCTCCGCATCGCCCGGCCCTCGTCCTGGCCCCCAGCCGCCGCGCCGGTGGCACCAACCCCCCCCCAACGACCCCCTCCCATTCCCGCCGCCTTCCCAGATCCCCAGTGTTGGGCGTGTGGCCGGAAGGGCCACCTCGCCCGGGGATGCCCCCATAAAATCGAGTCGCGACCTCGCCCCGCTTCCCCCCCAGCCTCCCGACCAACCCCCAAACCAAAAGTTCCCACCCCACCCCCTCGCCCACCAACCCCCCTCCCCACACCCCCCCAACCCCTACGAGTTCCAGCCACCCCGCCCCGTCTGGTGGAGTGCTGGAACTGCGGCGGACGGGGGCACATGAAGCATCAGTGCCCCAGCCCCCGCAACATGGGTCCCCGATAAAACCCCCCCCGGAATTCCCCTCGAAAGACCCCCAGCAACAACATTGGATCCCCCGAAGAAGATTGGAAAAGAGAAAAAAAAAAAAAATTCAAATAAATAAGCTAAGAATAGAAATACTTGTTGTTCTTATTTTCTGTGTGCCTTGACACCCCCCCCCGCAATCCCCCCCGGTTCTCCCACAAATTGTAACCTTCTTGTCTTCCGCCAAAACCCTTCCTCTTTCCTGCAGCAAAGCCTGTGATAGCTGCCAGGAGCAGCACCAGTAAAGTAAAATAAAGTATAAAAGAGAGAACCGCCGGAAGCGCCCGACGCGCAAGCGAACAGCGAGAGGGAGTACGCGGATGCCCAGTAAATTCACCATGTCCCTCGCCACGCTCGGAGCTGGAGAGTCCGGCTACGGTAAGCTTTTTCGCCTTGTTCCGAGGCCCTGAGGTTTGTGACTGTATGAGTGGAGAGATACGAGTGGAAGTCTGTCAGGCGGACTTCCCCTCTAGGCAGGGGGGAGTTGTGACGTGGCGTCACAGAATCCCCCGAAGAATAGATTTTTTTTTTAATATAGTTTACCGAATCCCCGCGCTCGGAGTCCACCACCACACTGAATCCCGAGAGATGTAACATATGTAAATATTAGAGTGTAAGAAAACCAATGTAAATAGTATTTATAAGTAAATTAAGCCACCCGCCATAACACCGAGCCACCAAAGAGGCCTTCCCCAAAAATTCCCAAGAAAACCCTACAACTTTTCCTGTATACCCCTGAAAAACCCATATGATTTCCTCACGAAATACCTTTTTCCCCTCCCCATACCCCCTGACGTATCCCCACCAAGGAGCCCAGCGCAAGAAGACCAGCAAGTCCCGGAGAGGCACCATCACCAGCATCCCCGAGGAGAAGAACGCACGCTGTACTGCCCGGCTAGAGAGGGTCACCAAGGACCATCCCGCGCTCACGGCAATATTTAGGCTCAAAATTGCCGCGAAAAAGAGAGAGACCGTGAGCGCGGCAATAGCCCACTCTTCTCGGCTGCCGTGTCGATAAGGGACACTCCCGAGCACGCGCAGCGAGAGAGTGGGGCGAGAGAGTACCCTCTCTATGCTAATGAGGGCAGCAGCGTGTGGTATTGATTGCCGATATCGACAGCGAGAATTCCCACGTGCGAGAGATGGCCCCACGTGTTCCTTTATCAGCAGTTTTCCCGGCCAATCAATCATCGCTCTCCAGGACCAGGACCAGTTCATAGGCGCAAATTAATGCAGATTTCCAATGATTGGATACCCATCGGAACTACGTCAGTCCCGTATCCCCTTCCCTACCCTTCGATTTCCTTTCCGAGCCTCGTGGCGAAAGTGAAGAAGAACAAGCTCACTTCGAGCGTGGCGGTTAAAGAGTAGAGATAAGGCGTTTAGAGATTTGTAGAGTGTGTAGAGCGAAGGAGTGAGAGAGAGACGGAGAGAGTGAGAAGAGTGAAGGAAAGCGTGGAGAGTTGAGTTGGAGAGTTTTGAGTTACTTTGGAGTTTTGTTTTTTTTTGTATTGAGTTTCTTTCTTTCCTTTTTTTTCTGTGTTATTGCATTTTGGGTTTTTTTTTTTTTTCTATTGTATAAAGTTATTGTGACACGAACAGGAGTGAGTGAAAGAGGGAGAAAGGGACAGGCGAAAAAGGGAAAGAGACGAAAAAAAAAAAAGAGAGAGAAAACGGAGAGAAAGAGAACGAGAAGGAATAAAGAAGCGACGAGAGATAAACGAAAGTGAGTAGCCGAATTTTTCTTTTGTGTTCCCAGTGTGGCAAAGTTTTTGTAGAAACTTGTTCTTGCGTACCGGCCACGAGGCGGGCCGCCATTGTCTCCCGGTTAAGATTTTGCGTGCGCGTGATCCCTCAAACTGTATCGAGTCCGTGCAGTGTGGTGGTGCAACAGGTAGCTTCATCCCGACATTATTCGTTTTGCGTTCCCCGCGTTATCCTCGACCCTTTTGCCGCTCATTTCTAACAGTTATAATTTTTCTTTTTTTTTTGATTATTATTTTAATTTACTTTTTGTTCGGCTTTGCCTTTTTTTTGTTCCCCCTTTTCGTAGCGATTCCTCCCCCCCCCCAGTGAATATCGAGTCTTCCCCGTAAAGTCCGACAAGAGGAAAAATAACCGAGAAAGTAACCTGTAATAAGAAACGGCCGTGGTAATCATTAAGAGGCCGAACCACGGATCTTGCCCCCCCTGAGAGTAGTTCCCCTCATCCACGAGCTAGCCCGCGTACCCCTTCCCGTTGAGTCAAGGCAGTTATGCCTCCAAAATAACTGGCGCCCAAGGAGAATTAGTAGTATTATTATTTAGTTATTTAGGTTGGTTTTTTTTTTGTTTTTCTGTAATTTTCATAGTAGTCTTTTTCTTTTATAATCTTTTATTGTGTTAAATAATAAATCGTCTTTATTTTTTTTTTTTGTGTAATCACCCGACTTTGCGTTTCCCTTATATTTTTTTTCCCCCCCCATTCCAGTTGGCGTGACAATATATATATATATATGACATGGAAAATTTGCTCCAGTGGCGGCTTATTTTTCCATCGGGACGCTTTTTTTCTCTCGTCAGTCAGGCTCGAGCTTTTTCCACAACTGAAAAAAACTGAAACGCGGTCACGTATACATGTATGGGGCATTCCAGTGCAAATCGATTAGCCTCCGATTTGCACAATTTTTTTTATCCGATTACGCGAATTAAAAAAAAACGTGCAAACTTGAAATTCGCACATTGCTTTCTCGTGATTATCGCCAACCCACAGAATCTCCTCTATACAGATACACGATAGTTTTCTTAACCCTTTCCATATAAATATGGATCTATCATGTCCGTTCGATTCAATTTATCTCCCCAATTATTGATTATTCTTAGACAATTAGATAAATGATGCTAGACTTAATTTTTTTTCAAAATAAAGTAAAGGCATTCATTCTACAAAGTTCAAAGTATATTGAAAAAAATTTAGGGATTTTTAGAATTACTTTCGCAATAGGGGAAAAAGTCGTTTGGGCCTCAAAAGACCTACGTTTGTATGAATCAGGTGGCGTTTTTCACACGGTATGGAAGGGGTTATTTCTGACTTGCAAAAATCATGGACATGATTCATGTCATAATTTGAAGAAAAAAAAAATCAAAATGTCATAAATTCTGAAAAGCTTGATCGACTGAACCCAAATATAAAACTCAATACAACTATTGCCTGTTGACTAATTTATGCAGCAAATTTTGGCTCGAAAAGTGGCAAGTTTCGCAGAAAACAAATAAAATTTGACTTGAAAGCCTCAAATTGACATTTCTGTCATTCCACAGTTTCGTGCAGATTTTTTTTCAGTCTAGAAGCTAAATTGTTTAAACATGGAGGAGAAAAAAAAACAGATTTTTTTTTGACATATTCTAATATACATATATATATGAAGAGCTCAATTTCAGAGTGAACTTTATGGCCCAGTAGGAGGAATATAAACTTGGAATAAAGGCTAGGAAAACGTCAAAATGTTCTTCCGCACGTGCAGATGGTCTCCCGCTCGCCCGTTGAGATGGAACGAGAAAAGCTCATATCGCGGGTGTAGCGAACGTCTTGTCGCCCATATGAGCCTCTTCCGTACTCGTCCAATGTGCGCGCTATGTTTCTTCTCGAATTTTTACATTCATTTTGTCCTTTAGACCAGTGAACACGTTCCCAGCCTGCTTCTCTCTATATTCGCGCGTACCTCTCGCAAAATGGAGTCCACCATCGATGCGTTTTTTATTTTCTAATTCCTTTACGTACAGTTATCAAAAAAATTAAATCTTGCGGAAATCTTTAATATCCACAAGTGCGGCAGAAATACAAGCAACGGGCACACTTTGTCAATCAGATATTAAAATTCTGTGAATATTGTTAGCGACTATTCAAACGAATAATCATCTGAAAAGAAAGAATTTTTTTCGGAGTAACGTGAACTCGTAAAGTTTTAACTACTTTTGTTAATCGATGGTTTTCGTCAACAACAGAAACGGAATTGTTACTTGCATTATTGTACGGATTGAAGCGTCGTTAAATTTGCTTCACAATGCTTCACAATGAGGCCAATATATAGATTTCTGCCTGATACCATTTTCGAATCTCATCGTCAGATGATATTTAAAATAAAAGATTCCACATGAAACTATTTTTTTCTTTCAAGCCTCTCACTAAAAAAGAGTTACTTCGTGAAAAAAAAAACATTATTAGGAAACAAATGGACTTAACAAGAAGAAAGGATTTTTTTTGGAGTAACGTGAATTCGTAAAGTTTTAACTACTTTTGTTAATCGATGGTTTTCGTCAACAACAGAAACGGAATTATTACTTGTATTATTGCGTACAATGAGAGGTTGAAATTTAAAAGAAATTGGGATTGATAAAAATATGCGCGTTACCATTGAATAAAATGCCTGATGTTTTTCTTTCAATCTATATATTTCTACGAAAGTTGAAAGATGAAAATGCAAATAAGAATAAATTGCCAGAGGAAAAGATTCCTACCGCAAAAACGAAACGTTATTTCGACTGGCAGATTCTCTTTTTTACGCCTCTCTCTCTCTTTCTTTCTTTCTCTATTCCTCTGGGTGGAGGATCAATATTTGTAGTTTCGTGCAATTTCCTGAACCATGACGCCTTGGTAAGAATAACGTAAGAGCTCTCCCGCATGTCGTTGCTTGAACGTTCCACAACCCTTCTTCGTGTGACTCGTTTTTCACTATCCTGACATATTCGCACCATTGCAAGATTCTCTTTGTCCCATCCACGATACAACGCGTATATATGTATATATATATGTGTATATATATTCGTGGCAAAATACTTGTAGTTTGAAAAATATTCGTAGGAATGTAGGTGGCATATGTTCCGTATATTGAAAAATGAAACATCTTCCACAAAAAAAAACACCCGCTATAGTGCAACATAAGACGTGAGAGGTCCCATCTGCATCCTCTCATACATCGATAATTGTGGGTGAAATATTTTTGCAAAATGAATATCTAAATTAGTGTGAACAAAAATTGGCACGTTTTTCAAGTTTGGCTTTTCTTTTGTATTTATGTTTAACGCCTTTATGATAAATTAAAGTCTGGAAGTAGCTTAGTCATACCCATTCACTGGCACCTCCACCCTATTATACTTTCCCATAATCACCTCATTATTTCCCAGCGTCTTTCTTTAACGAAAGAATGCCACTTTTCGGGAAGGTTGAAATGTTGCAAAAAAGGGAAATTAGTTGAGATCCGATGGAAAGTTGTTAACTCATGGGACGATGATGACCTCCAACTCCGAAACAATCCAACTCCAAAAAAATATGGATTTACAATCGCATGACTCTAGAAATATTCCAGATCAATTCGGTCGAGTTTCTCTTGATAAAGTAAAAAAAAAATAAAAATAAAAATAATCTCAACAAGTTCAATAAATTTATAAGAAAAGCGACTAGGAACGAACGAGACAACGAGATGTCACCCACTCTTACACCCCTCACATATCTTTTGTCTTTCGTCCACTTGAAATCGATGAGACATGGAGTGGATATCGAATACGAGTATTAGTGAAGTAAAGTGGAACTCTGATTCGTTGTTGTAATTCGTAATATGTTCGGATATGTTATGATATATGTGATGGGTTATGCATATATATATATATATATATATATATTCTATGGAATTTCAATGAATCTGAATGAAGCAGATATTACCTGATTACAAAAGAGAGGCCGGAGTGACAGCCGATTTAACCGATAAGGGGGTCGGGGATTAAAAGGGGGTCGTGAATTTTTTGGGAAGGGATTCGAGCAGAGAGTAACGGTGCGGCTATCAATTGTGCATACACACCGAGGTCGTTTGATACGAACGTAGCGAAATATTTTTGGATTTTTGGGCTATTTGTGGTGAAATGGACCCAGCGCACGCAGTGAGAGAGAACGCCAGAAAAAGTGAGTGAGAGAGGGCGGGAGAACGAGAGAGAGCGCTGGAAAAGCTCTCGTAGCTCGCGGTTGCTACCGAGCTTATCTGCATGTGGCAGGTTATGCTTCGATGAATGCTGGGCGGATAAAAAGCGGTAGGCGAATGTAATGTTTTACGGGGTGAGCGGGGGGTGGGAGGAAGAGAGAGAAATTCACATGAGCGTGAGCTTTTTAAAAATGTATATGATAGTATATATACATATATATATATGTTCATATATTCTATGCTGTATGATAAGATCACTGGATACGATCACTTTACTATGCACATACCATTCTAGTTTACCCGGGGAATTGTTTTATATTATGTATATACAAGAGTCAATAAAATTGGAGATATTACGCGTGACAAAATTATTTTATGTTTTCAACGCGGTCTAGTAGAATTTATAAAATAAATTTATACGATAATCACAAGTTTTCAATTTTATAATTTATAGCGACGAGTATTCGAGTGGACGTATTTTAATTGCTACATACATCGAACACATTGAACTTGACGTTTCAAAGCACGATGAGCTAATTAATTAATCTCCACCGTCAACTGTGAGAAAAATGTTTACTATTAATTTCCGTCGACTGTAAGAAAAACGTTTACTATGATGTTTACCGTTTAATAAAAGGAAATTCAAGGGGATGATAACTACAACTAATCGTCGAGAATCATTTGAAATAATCAATAATTTATCATTGATATCCGATATATTATAAATTAGAATGGTCATGTCTGTAGAATGGGAAGAGTTATTTTTCGAATCTGTTAGAAGAATTTCCGCCAAAAAGAATGGCGGAAAATGAAGAAGAAAAAAATCGTTGAACACGAATCAAAATGGTCGGGATATCTTGAAGAGAAAATGGCGTTTGGTGTATATATATATATATATATATATATATCGTACATAAATATAGCTCTCGATTCCAACTCGCTACCGTATGTGTGTACATTGTAGGTGTGTGCTGTTCTCAATCTCGCTCGCCTGATTGAAATCCATGTTTACCCGATCACCACCCTGTCGAGTGAAATTGTGCACACACAAACGCGTTCAACAAAAGAGAGAGAAAGAGCGAGAGAGAGAGAGAGAGGGTGGAAAGGGGGAAGAAGGGTATGGTATCATTGTTCTCTTCCTCTTCCTATACGTCGCTCTATGTCAAAACGTGACGGCTACCTTGATGGGGAGATTTTCACGTGAAATCTTCACCCGTCTACCAAACTCGATGCAGAGACCAGAGTGGAAATTCCGAAAGGTGTACACACGGCATAAACAGTGAGGTGTGAAAGAGTGAGAGAACGGGGGAGAAATAGGGAGAGCCAGAAAGAGACAAACAGAAAGAGAGAGAGAAATATAGAAAAATGCTGTAGCCGTCTTCCAGCAGCAGCAGTGGCATTAATGACAGATTTGCGAACAGGACGATGGTGTCGGCTCGAGAAAAAACGAGAGTTGAATCCATGCAAAAGGGTGGAGAAAAATCTCCACCCTCCCTTTCTCCCGCATCATTTCAACAAGCTTCCGGTCTCAGCGAAGTTTTCGAGATACAAAATATCAGTGGCTTTGAAATCGCCAATTCCTTTCTCTTTTTCTCTTTTGCCATATTCATTCCAATTGAATGGCAACCAGAAGATAGAACACGGAATCGAAACAATTTCTTAGATGCAAACGCAAATCGGGTCAAGAGAATTGTCTTCCTGTATTTGAAAAAAAAAATTCTATCTCTATTACGGAAACAAATCACGAAATATTTTATTCAAGTACTGACTACACACTCAAACTGCATTGAACAAAATATTGATATTTGAGATTAGGGTACGAAAAAAATCGTGGAATGATGTAAAATTAAAAAAAAAAAAATTATTCCTAAATATAAATATCCTCAATCTAAATATTAATTTATTCTCGATGTCCACTGACTTCAAATAGTGGAAAATCTATTGAGGATTAAAATACGATTGTAATTCCAATGCGATATTTAAAAAAAAAATACTTCATTACAAATTCTTCCATTGTATTGCAAATTCTACGAAATTATTTACATATGACTTGAACGTATCCTGTACTTTTATATTTTCAATTGGACGGGAATGCAATGAGAGAAAAGAAATGGCAAATCTTTAATGGTGCAATAAACATTAATTGTTATTAATGCTGCTACTGGAATTATTTTATAATTAATCCATTTCACATTCGATGCCAAAGCCTCTCAATTTCGTTCAACGTTATCGCATAATCGCGAAGAGTGTGTAAAAGAGGGCCAGATAAAGTGAAAAATAGCGGGAGTGAAAGTAATGGTAATGTATGTGTATATATATATATATATATATATATATATATATATATATATATATATATATATATATATATATATATATATATATATATATATATATATATATATATATATATATACATATATGTGTGTGTGTGTGTGGGATGAGTCCTCGCGAGATTGAGGATTCGTGCCGAATCCAATTTCAATTATCTTCGATTATCTCAGTCGTTTCAGTCCCGCGAGTTGGCATTCAAGAGCGATCGAACGAGGAGCATCGTGAAAAGCGCTCTCTTCTACACCCCATTCGTCCTTCTCACAATCTCCTCACTAAGCTCAGTGAGGGGTAGCTGGGAGTTTCGTGGCACTTCAACACTTTTGAATTAATTCCGTTCGAGCGGTCGCTTCACGTGGACGCGCGAAACGAGAACTCGATATTTCTGGTGCTGTGCTTTGACGGGAAACATCTACCCTCTCGCAACCCCTGTCCGGTTCATCCGTTTGATCCAGAAGCAAGGCTAAAATTTCAAAGTGAAATATTTTCGTGTTCATGAAATATTAGAGAATTGTATCGTATATTAAAAACATTTACAGTTGTATGGAATATTATTGAAATTATTATTACGTTTTCTTGGAATTTTTGACGATTCGTGGGCAGTTTTTCCATCAGATGTACTGATGGGAAAACTGCCTACTGCTGCTGAAAAAGCAATGTGCGAGTATAAGTTTTCCAATTTTCACTTTTTTTAACGCGAAATCCTCTAAAATGTAAACTATTTAATTTACAATTTAAGGGTGAACATTTTTCAATATTATTTTAATATGTAAAAATGTATAGACTGTGTATTTATTGGGGTGGAAATCACAGTAGACAAAGTGGGAGTATTGCAGTTGTTATGTTCTAAATTTCAGTTGCGAGCTCAAGTCGTCGTTGCTTTATGGATGTTTCAATTTTGTAAAGCTCACATGCATATATACAATGATTTTTGAACCATCATTGCCAGAATATAACCATTTGAATTTCTTCAGTAATTAAATTAGCCTATGAAAATATTCAATTTTATTAAAACTCTTCGAAAGTTATTCTCTACACTATAAGAGTATTATTGGATCTTAAACAATCTTTAAGCATCCCCAAATCAGTTTCATCGCACGACTAAACCTTTATCTCGGAAATTCATGACAGCAATGATCCTTGCCATGGGCAATTGCTGCTAAAAGAGTTCGACACACCGATAGAAAAATCTTGAGAAATATTTATTTTCATCACCGCAAAGCTTTTTTTCCTAATGAAGCAGTGAAAGACAATTTGCAGCTAAATTTAAATATTAATATCCCACAGAAGGGAGAGAGGATGAGAAAACAGCATAAAGGAAAAAAAGCTCAGTTCGCGTGGCCATTTTCAACACGAAACAGTATTATGGCGTGTGCCCTCAATATTATGTCCATCTGGTTCCGCGAGGTGTTAACTTTTTTCGCTTTTTTATACCAGGACACGAACCCTTTGCTCGGGTCTGCTCAATCTCACGATGAGAAAAACTTCCATCCCGGAGGTGGAACATTTTTTCCACGTCCGCTTGTAAACTAAAATACTTTCAATTTACTTAACAGCCTTTTGTGTGTAGACAAAGAGAGAGAGAGAGAGAGAGATAGAGAGGGCACGAAGCAAATTGTCTGCTATGGCTCGTTGGATCCTTCGAAGCTCTAGATTCTTCTCTCTTTGTGGGCCATGCCGTTGCATTTGACGCGTAGGTGCGTTCAAAAGAGCACCCAGGAGATAGAATGTGAATCGTAGCCAGAGAAATAGAGAAAGAGCCCCGGAAGCTTATGAAAATAAATTTCCCAAATTAAACGAATTATTTAAAATTACCTTGCGCTGTGATAATTTTAAGTGCTTGTTACAAAAAGAGTAAAATTTATATATTTTTTCAATCTTTCAATGGGCGGTTCAAATGGGGTGGCAAATAATAAGGGTGTATGGAAACTCAGGACTGGGTTAAGTGAACACGTGAGTTAATGAGTTGCAAGCTCGACCAGAAAAAGCAGAGGATCTTTGAACAGAATTGTGTAGGCTATTTATTCATTTTCATATTTCCGTTACTTTTGCTGACCGTGTGTTGCCCATGGTATATGTGCGAGCGCGTCAACGGAAATATGTGCAAATAAACGTCGATTGTCTCCCCACCACCTATCTTTTAAAAAAAGGGAGAGTTCGAGGTGTGTGGAAGAAAGGGGTCTGGAGGACAGTTGGCAGCAGGCTATGGTCGCGAAAGCCAACACGGTTCACAAAGATTTAATATTAATTGTCTCTATTTATTGAATGAACATTTTTCATATTTTATATCGCAATGATTGTAAGCAAAGGGTTGAGTTGAATTTTATTTTACCTAGACCCTACAGTTCAGAAGTGGCATTAAAACGAGAATTATATGCGGAATACAGAAGGTTAAAAACGCGTGTAATACGTGGGACAAAGAAACGCGGGGGGGAAAGATAATGTGAATTGGCGTCGGGCTAATAAAAAATCGCGCCGAATATATCGAAGCTGGGTGCCGATTATTCGAAAGTGTTTGTGTGTGTGCGTAGCAACGCTCTGGGTGAACGATGGCTACGAAATCACCAAGTGAATACACAGTCCAAGTGAATACACAGCTCCAAGAGAAGAAAGACATTCTTCGAGAGAAGTCCTTATCAGCGGTGGGTAACAAGAATGAACTAATAGATAGGTTGACGGATTTTGATCTGAATGTATGGGCGTCTAAAGATTTAGACGAATTGCGTATTCAACAAGTACATGACAATGGTGCAGTCGATGGCGAATTGGCGGCCGGAAGGGGTAGAACGAATGAGAATTACCGGCAGGCGTCGCATTGACTGAAAATGATTTGATTCGACGTGAAAACGAGCTGTTGAAACGAGAAAGAGCGTTTCTTGAGCGTGAATTAGCAGCTGCAAGACGAGAGCGTTCGGAAACTCGAGGTCTATCTCAGGCCGATGACAGTGGACGGAGACGTAGTGGTTTGCCATTGAATGAAAGTATCAGGGCTATTCGCGATTTGTTGAGCGAGTTTGATGGGAGTGAGGGTACATTTTGGAAGTGGGAACAACAAATACAATTACTATGAATAACGTACTCGCTGGATGATGGTGCGACGAGAATGCTAGTGATCGCGAAGTTAAAAGGGCGCGCTCTCGAATGGTTTCATTCCAAGCCCGAACATCTCACGCTAAGTATTGAAAATCTTTTATCGAGGATGAAAGAAATGTTTGACCTCCGCCAATCAAAGCTTGTGCTACGTAAGAAGTTTGAACGAAGAGTGTGGCAGTCGAGTGAATCATTCAGTGACTATTACCACGAGAAAGTAATATTGGCGAACCGTATACCGATTGAAGACGACGAAGTTGTCGACTATGTTATCGATGGTATACCGGATTGGAATCTACAGGACCAAGCGCGTATTATGCGATTCGACTCACACTCTGCAGTGTTGGAAGCATTTACGAAGGTGACACTGCGCTCAAAAAAATTTGCTGACCGTGAGTCGAGAGGAAAAGGGGAAGGGAAGATGACAGCGAAGGGTGAGTCATCCAAAGGAAATCCTAATCCCTTGAACGAGAGCCTGCCGTCACGACGAAAAGCAGCTAAATGTTACAATTGTCAAGAACAAGGACATCTCGCACCTGCTTGTCCGCATCCGAAGAAACCAAAGGGGGCGTGTTATCGCTGTGGCAAGAGCGATCATTTGCAGAAGGATTGTATCGAAGAGGAATCAAAGTCGGCGTCGGCAGCAGCGACGAACTTGATCGAGCCGATACACGTTAGCGATCCATATTGCGTTCAAGTTAAGTTTTCGGTGCCAGACGAGGAGGGCAATAATCGTATACACTCAGTAAGTGCAGTTATCGACCCGGGATCTCCGGTAAGCCTTATTAAGCGCGAGTGTATACCAGTGAATTTGCATGAACCTGTACCACCAAACGGTGACAAATTTTGCGGTGTAAACAGATCTGTCGTCCGTGTATTAGGTACCTTCACACGACCAATCGAGGTCGAAGGGATAGAAATTAAATTACGTTTCCTTGTTGTTCCTGACGAAACGATGTCGTGTGTAGCGCTTCTTGGGCGTGATTTTTCGCGAAGTCCGATAATAAGGTTAGAGTTAGGCGATACTGTAAAAATTAGAAGAAACATTGATTCGTCGGACGAAGTTAATGTCATCAATCAGATCCTAAATGTTGATTATCTGGAAAGTCCGAGTAATGTAAAGTATGAACTGAATGTTAATCCCGTTGTCGAGCCCGAAGTAGTAAAAACGGTGCGAAAATTGTACGAGGATGAGTATGTCGGTAAGTGGGGTTCCGAGGCGAGAGAACCGGAAACGGAAATGAAAATCTCACTTAAAAACGAACAACCAGTGACTTTTCGACCGAGGCGATTAACATTCGATGATAAAGGAAAATTGCAAGTCATTTTGGACGATTTAGTGAATAGACCCTAGACTGAAGGACCCCTAGACCCTACAATTGCATGCATAAAATGCTGCAGGGAAGCTGCGTGTCTGTTAGACACGCGGGTTAGTCTACGCTGATTCCTAAGAAGGGGCGGAATAGTGATTATTGTTTTACACATCTTTACACGGATTTGTCGGATTATCCGTGGGGCAGGGAAATGCGAAAGCTAAGAGAAGAGTTTAACGAGACAGAATGAAAAAAAGTGAGGGTTGAAGTAGCCCCGCTCAACGCTGCAGCTTGCTCAAAGATAAAGACGAAATGCCAAGTGATTCACACCCCCTCACCCCCACACGAAAAGTCTACAACGTCTTTTCAGTTTTATTTCTCCCTCTGCCATTCTTTCTCTGTCAGCATTTATTTCTGACGATTTTTTATCATCCAAATAAACAGATAAATGTATTATTAAATGAAAATCAAACGAAGGGTTCGAAAAAAACAACTCAAATAATTATTTGAGTGGTTTTTTCTGGTATAATGATGAATAATGATAAATGTTCCCGCACTCTTTTAACTGTTAAAATAACTTCCGGAAATATTATGACGACGTTTTCGCCAAAATCCTAAGTAAGATAATTAATAAATAAATTCCTTAAAAATAAATTAATAAATTCCTTACATAACGTAGGATGCCTTAAACTTTCATTTTACTGACCATTTTCAATCAGAATTTTCCAGTCAAGATTATACTTTCGCGGTACAATTTTCGTCGACGAGTAATGGCTTCGGTTTGATATGAAGCAAATTCGACGATTAAATCGTTGAACAGTGAGATATGCTCTGAAGCGATCAATGAAGAATTCTCTCTCTATCTCGTGAAAAATGATACCTGGAATCTCATTACTCTTTTACTGAACCAGTTTACTGTGGGCCTTGAGTGGATTTTTAAGATATAGTCCATTCCCGGAAATGGTTAAATCGGAGCTAAAGAAACGTTAGTAGCTACAGAATGCCTTGAAGTACCTTAAAAAAATTTCATCAGTTGTCCTTTAAGGCACGAAACTTATTCTGCTTGCATTTGCTTACCGCAAGGTGTCTTGAGATCGTCTAGTTCGATATCGAAGTAGGCATTTCGAATGAATCTCTTGAAATAGAAATCTACATGAGCATGCTCGGTGTTTATGAGCTTCAAGATCACAGTCTCGTTTGGCGACTGAAGAGAAGAGCCTTCAATGGACCAAAATAATCTCCGGGAGCCTGGAATGAGAGATTCGCCACGAGTTCGAAGAATTCCATTTGATTCGATGTCAAACTGATCCGCTTTTTTTTTATACAAAAATCCATTATGTGGGGTCGTCTATACCTTTTGATATTCGTCAACGATGTTATAATAATGTACACGGAAGTTCTCGAAAAAAATATATACATATATTGAAACGTGATATAAATTTCGAGATAGCCGGAACTTATTTCGTTGGGATGAAAATTAATCGAGAACGAAATTTTTCTAGGTCGCGTAAGTTCAAGGAGAGAGTTTATATTTTCAAAGTAGTGCTCTGTGTCTGTAACTCAAGACGGTTATCACACAGAATAAATAAATTTTCTCCGAGTCCTCAGTCCCTTAAACTATTCATGCCGCATTTGTTAATCCTCCAACTCTCTTTCCCACTTTGACGTTTAGCGGAGCGACCGAAGCAGCGAGTGCACGAAAGGGGCAAAGAGATCTTCAGTATGGTGTTGGGACGTTAGAATCTCTACCGGCAAAGCCTTATCCTGGCAAGGGCCATCAGATTGGTGGAGGGGGGTTGGGCGAGGAGGAGCAGGAGGAGGGGGAGGGGAGAGTAAGAGGCAACTCTCGTGAATTAATCTCCACGGGAGTTAATACCAGAGCGAGCTTGGGCGTAGGTGCTTCGTGTACTTCTCGTTGCCATTGGTCTGGAGTAAAACGAACTTTCCAGTCTATGTAGAGAGCTGGCGGGGTTGTTGCCCCCCCCCCCCCCCGCCATACGATCCTTCCCCCGAACGCTGCAGCGACGTGGACTCGTGGAATAACGGAAACGCGCTGAGACGAAACTTCGTGAAACATTTCGCGGATTAGCGAGGCTGGTTGGCCAAGCAGGGAAACTATAAAGGGAGGGGATTGTACGTTGGTTCATGTCGAGGTACATAGTCCATGGTGGACTCAGTGGTGGGCACCGAGGCTGTATGGAAAGGTCATAGGTGACCATCCCCGAAGACAAACTTGTCTCTTCCCACGGGCCCTTTTTTCAGACAAAGCAGATATTTAAAAGGGCACGATGGAATATATGGACGTTGTGTATCCACGAGAAATAGTTAAGAGAAGATTGAATAAGTCCCGTTAGAGTGAATGATAAATTCAACCCTCAAGCGCTCTGGGATACATTTTACTTAAGGAAAGATCCAGCGGTGTAAGAATTATCTCTTCGTCTTATGTGTAGCGTATAGAGACTAGTTTATGGATTTGTAGAGTTTTTGTTTTTATATGGCTGGAAAATACGAACGAATAAGCGTTGGAAAATCCATACTTCTAGAATAAATGCCCAACTATTTTTTGTCTTATCGTCATTTCTCCAAGTACTAAAAATGTCGTTAATGAGTTTTTCCTCGTTGTGAGGAACTTGAGAAAATTCCTCATCTGTGGTTTTCCACCGGTTGGCTTATCGTATCTTTTCAATTATTTGGTATCGCATACGTGGCATCCAGCGATCTCGGCTATTGGGGTGGAAATTCGGGTTTGCTCGTTTTGCAATGCTCTGAGAAAGCACGTACAACGCGCATATATATATATATATACCACCAGTGTCACAAAGGGAGAACGACAATTCAGGCTGGGCCAAGGGGGGAAGGTTCATTGGGGTACTGTGGAATAGAACTTTCACGGTTGTACTCGTACAAACCAAGATATACAGTGTACGATGCGCACAAATACGTGAGAATGAGAGAATGGTAGAGGTCTGCGGACTTGGCCTCAATACTGTTCGAGGTATGCGGCTAAGCTAGCCCGTTTGCCACTGTAAACACCGGGATCAATTTAAAGCCGGATCTTTGTAATCAAGGTGATCCCGTGGCGTGTGTGTCCGATCGAAAAGGAAGAGAAGGAAGTCAAGAGCCAAACGAGAATTAGAGGCTGGAGTGGGCAATAAAATAAACGAGAGGTTTTCCTGTGTGTGTGTGTGCATGTGCGTGTACGTATATGTTTGGGCCTGTTGCTTAGAAAGGCCCAAAGGTCCTGACAATACAGCGAGGAATATATTAGCGATCAACGATACGACTAAAATTTATGACATATCCCCTTTGCTCCCCGAGGTCATATGGGCATCCCTGTCCTGAAATATATTTTTTCTTCTCGACCTGAAATTTTAAGGTACTTAATATACTGCAATATTTTATCATTAATATAAAGAAATTATTTAAATATTGATTTTTAATTTGTAAAAGATAAAAGAAATATATATATATGATAATGTACATATAAAAAACAATTTGATTTAGATTGAAGCTGAATATCTTTAAGTCTACATTCCATTAACGAAGATAGATGTTCCATCTTCGTTGGTTCCGCATTATTTTTGACTCTCGAGGGTGTTCTCTCCGTGATCGCAGACGCTGCGATAGACGCATAATTGTACGAAGGTTCTGATTCATGTCTCTCTCCCCATCACGATCGAATACACTTTATACTTTTGGCGTGTGTGTACACCTACGAAAAACGGAATTATAAACATGTCAGTGATAAATCACCCGCGGATACGAGAGAGAGAGAGGCGCTTTCGATTTAAATTTAATCGTATCAGGGAATCAAATATTTATAATTTTGATATAATTATCAATTTTTCTCCTTTCATTTATGAAAACGAAAGTTTTATCTTGAAAGTTAATTTCCGGATCGAAGGCACGAGTTGACCCACCACGATACATTGAAGTTGAATATCTTTAAGTCCATCTTCGTTGGTTCCACATTATTTTTGACTCTCGAGGGTATCGCAGACGCTGTGATCGCAGACGCTGCGATAGACGCATAATTGTACGAAGGTTCTGATTCATGTCCCTCTCTCCATCACGATCAAATACACTTTATACTTTTGGCGTGTGTGTATACCTACGAAAAACGGAATTATAAACATGTCAGTGATAAATCACCCGCGGATACGAGAGAGAGAGAGAGAGAGAGAGAGGAGCTTTCGATCGAAGCCCGCAAGTGCGCCACTATTGGGATATGCGAGGGTGCGGGTGCGGTTGTGCGATGGAATGAGATGAAACAGAGGGATGGGGCATGCTCTGACCTTCTCGAAACACCCGCGCTTTCTCTGCTTCTTTCTATAGTTACTTTCCCCCTTTCTTTCTCGAGCCACAGATTTATCGATGCCCTACCACGATTCGATAGGTGTGCGATATTCATCCCTCCTCCTACCCTCATATCGCAGTGTTTTACAGACGAGCATAAATAAGTGTTGCAACGTTGTTACACCCTTCACGAGCGACCAAGATTCTTGAACTTTCTGTGCGGTACTGTGGGAGATGCTTGCCAGCACATAAGGGCGAATATCTTGCCATATTTGTAGTACGTGTAAGTGGAAATACGTCCCCATTTAATATCTACATTCGTTTCTACATATTTATATTCGGATCTATAGCTACTCTTTTTCAGTAACCCTGATGATTTTTTTTTTACTTTGAAAGTTTTCAGCAGTTCAAATAACTCTCTATGAATTATTCCAGATTTTGGAAACCATCCGTTCACGAAATACTCCATTTTTATTAAGTCACTAAAAAATTTCACAACTTCAAAGTCCCAGTTTTTTTTATAAATTTTATAACAATTTTTTTTTAAATAATTTTGTAATTGTATAATTTTGATAATCTTGAACAAACATCCCTTATATTTTGCTGAAAAAATTACTGAATCTTTAAATATACATGTATAGATTTAATGAAAAAATGTAAGGGATGACCGCGCCGAGTGCTTCGCCGAATTCTTCAAATTATTTATCACTCAGTTTTTTTTTTTCGAATCTGTTGAAAGGACAGCATAAAAAAAAATCCACGAAATAAAAGAGCAGCTCATCGAAGAAGAATACCATTTTTTAATTATAATCTTTAAGTGTCGTTCACGATTCCAAAAAAATTGACATGTATTTTTTAAATCGCTATAAAAAAGTGTATACAAAAGTTAAAAGGAAGAAGGGTTTGAGGAGAAAGTATAGAACGCCCAAACGATACGTCAGTGCCACCCCTGAAGTCCGAGCTTGAACAGTCCGAGGGAAGTGACTATGGTGGAAAACCGTTCCGGGAAGTTTTATGCTCCGCTCGCTGCTCAAAGTTTCGCAACTGGTGTACGATACGCCGATCCAAACTGTATTGACTCTTACTCCCTTTTCATTTCTATCCATGTACCTATTTCGCTCTTTTTTCTCAAGCTTTCTAGTCTGACTGCATCGTTTACAACGCAAAAACTGGGTGTCAAAGATACAAAAGCCAGTGGTGCTGTTTTTATAATACTTAAAGATTGAGCACTGAGAGCTAAGTATTCTAATAAGCTGAGCCAACAGGCAGCTACTATTTTTTTCTTACATGACAATGATTCTGTAAAATATTATTTTCTTCCTTCATTCTATAAGACCATTCATGGAACTTAAAGGAATTATTTCGTTCAGAATCTCGGAGAGTCTGATAAATGGGAAATAAATAATGTGTAAAAAGTAAAATTTATTGCGAAACATATAGAGTATGGTGAACGCCTTACTTGGAGCTTGGGAACAGAAGGAAACGGTTAAAATTGCTTAAATGGGATAAGTGAGGCAAACCACCCTTATGGATACATAGGAATGCACGGTCGAGTCGTAAGGCCCAACACGACAGAACATTCATTTCCCATGTGAACCGTGGCTCACCTGGTGGGCTAACTCCGGTACATGCAACCCCCTCCATCGCCAATGATTCGTTCACCCCTTGCCTCATTGTGGTCGCTACAAGCTCAAAACTTTCATACCCCTTGCCACTCTTCACCCATGAAATGTTTCTCCCTCGTGTTAGTAAGAGTATCATCTACTTCCTCCCACTGGAATTTCCGCGAACCCACCGCCGCCGCAGATGAATAGATCGTGTACGACCCTCATGACATCCCTTACAACGTAAATCAAATCTTATCCCCGGTTCTGGAGTCTATATAGATCGAAGCACCGAGAACTGCGAAACGGCCAAACCATTCTCCTACCCCATATTCCATCCCCGACGTGCGTTCACGTTTAATCCAAAGTACTCTACACCGGAGAAGAATATACGTAGGTGAGGGAATCTCCGAGGATACAACGGAAATAAATTTCTCCCCTGGGATAAATATCGTTGTACCAGAGAAATTCTGAGTTACGCTCAATTGTTATTTTTTTTTTTTTTTTTTTTTTACATATATATCGTGCAGGGGATGAATCTCTGCAATTCCTGGGAAGCGGATATCATTGAATCTGCGATTTTATGCCGCATTTCTGTTCAGTGAAGAAGATCGTAAAACGAAATGAAATTAAAAAAACTCCCTATCAGCCAACTGAATTAAAACAAAATCGGAATGAAAAAAAATAAAAGAAAAAATGTTTTGTTAAATTAAATACTAAATATAATTTAAAGCACTTGATGGCCCTACCAAAGGGCAACTAAATAGCTCAGGGTTTACTCGAATTAGAAAGTTCTGTGACATTTTACAAAAAAAAACATTCTAGCCACATAAAATTGACCCTCTACCCCTTCAGCTCCGAATTCAATTGGAAATATTCACGGGTGCAATCGTAAATTTCCAGCCCAACAAAACAACCCATGAGCCTGTATTTTTCAAAATCTGGAGTAACCTAAATAATAGGTGCTTGCGGAAAAATATTATATAAACGCCGTACCCCGTTGTACGAAATATTCCGTCAGTTTTTTTAAACGTGCACGGGGTCATTGAAAGACATTTTATCAAAAAGTATTATATTGGCATGAATACACATACAAGCTGAGCAATATATTGCCACAAACACTGTCCATCCCTTACAGAATCGCCATCCTACACCGGGTTAAGAGATGCCTTACGGCAAACCTGAAAAAATTCGTGAAAAAATTCCCGTGTATTTTCCCTAAGCCCAAATCATCTTCAATGGAAAATATTATAATGTTTCATAACTTGAGATATTTTTCATAAATATAGTATTATGATATTTTATAATTTGGTGCTATTGTATTGATAGGTGCACCAGTAGATTTTTAATAAAATTATACTATATGCGTATCGCAGTACGCTTTCTAATAACCACACGAGTATAAAAATGTATGCAGCATCCGAGTTCTCATAATTGTAAATTTACAAGTCGATTTTACGGGAAACATGAAGGGTATAATATCGAATCCCAAACCCTTTATACGTAGTCATGCACATTTCGCAGATGTCATTAAACTCATTTGATTATCGATGATCGTGCCAGTGGATCAAATCGAACTGGTGCAGACCAAAGCACGTTCATCTCACCCGATTAATTTGACACGTTTGCACCGTTGTGGCATACGATTAAACTCTCTAATACCCATGTATATGTTACACATATAGATGGAAATATATATCCACGTTTCTGGTTATATCGATAAATACTATAGACTTTTTTATAGCGATTTGATTAAAGTAAAAAAATTACAACCCCTAATTTAATGGATACTTAGAAATTTTTTTAGGCGATACTTCAACCACTCCTGTTGCCTAAATGGTTGGCCTTCATTGCAGATGGAAGGAGTGTGAATTAAAAATATTATATAAGAGAGTTATAGCCACCTAATGACAGTTACAGACAATCTCCAGCTATTGGGGTCAAAAGTAACAAATGATTCTCTCCATTCAAACAGGTAGCGTATGATGATGTAAGTGATGCATAATGTGGGTGATGTAGGTGACCATATCATGGTGTAGTCAAATAAGTAGGAGTAGAATTATGACCGATTTAATCTTTCCGAAGATAATGGTTGGTCGTTAGCAAAGGTGTACATGGAAAGTGATTGATTACTCTCCATCACTTATGAATTTCATGGAAAAAAACGTTTTGTTACTTATGTCGCAGGTCTGTCTTACCACTAGAATACATATAATATGTATATAGTATACAATGGAACGATGGTTAGTGTGCTTATATTCGACGAATTTAGTATGTATGGTCCATGGACAGCTTTTATGGGTCCTATGGAACTGTATGCGAATCACCAGAGAGCACGGATCACGGAAATACCCGAGAGAATGATGGCGATATGGTTACGTGTCAGTCGGCTATTTGGCCTGCCCCGTGGTGAATTCGGCACGCAGACTAGGATTCGTTTGCAAATATCGTATACAAATACGACGTGCTATGTTACGTGCTATCGCATCATCTACCGGTAATTGCGCTCACCCTGAACGTATCGATTGTGTAAGAGTTCGATACTCTACCCATTTTTGACAGCTGTATTCGTACCATTTATTAATTATTGTTTTGGTTATTTAATATTTAATCCTATCACTAACTGAATTCCTATTTCGATTAATAAGTTTAATTCTATAATAAGTTAAGCTGTAAAGTTTATAGATCCAAAATCGTAATTATTTTTGCACCAACCCAATAGATTCTATTATATTGCGGCTTCAACATCTTATAAAACGTCATACTGACATCTCTACTACGTGTAAGAACGTTACAAGAATACCCAAATTTTATAGAAAAATCTGTACGGCATTAAAACTCTCGACCTCGAGGTACGCGCGTAAATTTCAATTAACACACTTTTAACCCAAACCCAAAGCAACGTTTCGACATATCAACCGGAGTATAGAAGATCCACCGTATTGTCGGTTTGTTGCCAATCAAAAATAAATAAAATTATGGCATGATTAATATTTTTGCGACGAATAATTTGTCATGAAAAACAACTGCAGTGCTACTCCACTTATTTCACTTAAGTTTTAATTGTTCCATGGCCTACCTTAACGGCCTGGGCCATATTTCCCACCGTCACTCTATACACACCGGAAGTGCTGGATGGACAGATATTTTCGATCTCGCAATGAGATTACGCGAAAAGTAAGGGAGATCCGATATCGCACCGGGCCGTACGAGATTGGATAGTTGGGCCCGCGCACATGGCCGTTGAGGATAGAATCGGGGGCCACATTCTCACGATTGGGGCGACAGTTCCCACCCAAGAAAGAGGGTGAAAGCTCCACACAGGCCGTTTGGGGATTCACGAGAGGATGCTATTGACGGAACGTTATCTTATAACGGGTAGATGGGAGTGAGTAAGCGAAAGAGAGAGAGAGAGAGAGAGAGAGAGGGAGAGAGATCACCATCTAGAAGCGCTTCCATTCTAGTTCGTGTTCAACTCTTCCCCTCTGCTTTCCTCCTCGACCCTCCACGAACCAGCGCCATAATGTCGAGTGCACCAGTGCTTGCGACAATATTCGCGGAAAATCCACGAGTAGAGAATATCGCGCACACACGCACACACTTTTCTACTGAGACGGAATGAATATTATCGATTCCTTACCCATTTTCTCTCTCTCTCTCTACCCTTTGCATTCCTCGTTATTTTTTTTAACCTACAGATATCGTTCAAAGTACCTGCAAGCACCCAGAAATAAAAGGGAACCTTCCAAACTCCAGCTTGGTAGCCATGATGCTCGAGGGCATTGGGAGAAAACGACTGTAAATCGGAAATCCGATGTTCCAATCGCTCCTTTGCAAGATTTTCAATGCCTGTACCAACGGCCATTGTGTATATCGCTCTCTCTCTCTCTCACCTTCAAGAGCTTTTGCTTATCGCAGTCGTATTCGGTGCTTTCTTCAAATATACCGATCTACATATTTACGCATGTAAATATATGTCTTCGGACATCTGTACATGAAACATTCTCTACCGATCCAGCCACTTTTTTTCATCGAGCCAGCAAGAATTTTTTACCCTTTGCCAGCATTTACTGCTGCGAAAATATTGCGAAAAAATGTATTTACATCGGTCAATCCGAAATCTTAATTAACATCCTAATTACACGTTATATTAAATTCGTGTAATTAGACGAGTGCTAAAAAATTCTTTTAATTTATGGTCTCGGGCTAGAACGGAAGTAACGCTTTGAATATCTCTTTCGATCGTCAAAAATACACACACACACATATATGTATATATTAAATACTTTGACGAGATTTTCGTGTCAACGAAAAATTTGTCAACGATGTACGTAATAATTGTTGGGGTGAACAGCGTACAAGGCAAAACGAGACGTGTGGGCTGCATGCAATGCGTGTGGAAATCGCGAGGGTCGTAAATTATGTAATTCAATGCGACATACATATTCTGGTGAAATTGGGTCATAGAGCAAAATGGAAGGAGAGGGAAGTGAGAAAGGGAACTTTGCAAGATCAGATTAGCATAATTAAGCCGATGGGAATGACCTCGCTGGGTCAAGACCTCCCTTAAAAAATTACATAACGAGTTTTAACAAAAAAACTGCTTATGAATCATGTTAACATGTAGTAACAGAGTGGCGTATGTTTCATCGAGTTATTATTATTTTTCATATGATTGTTATTATTATTATTATTTCTTAAAGGAACACAACAATAAAATACCGCTGGAGATAACTTAATACATTCTAATTTATTCCATCATTATTTTTATGACGATGCATAAATTTATGATTTACAAGGTGATTCGAGAAATCTACGATAATTTTACCCAGTTATTTCTTTTTCATTATCAAGCCTGATCTTAGACTACTTTGATCTCCAACTACCACTTTATTTTTACTAAATAATGGACAGAGGTTTCCCTTTGTTCGTCATGACCTCCTGTTGTCGACCACCTGTAACATAGTGGTTGACCCCTGTTACGCGATGACTAATCAAAAACACGCATTTTTAAGGATTTTTTTTTTCACTTTTATTTTAAGAGGTCAAAAAATATACATCCATCACGATAAAATTATTATGATTTTTTACAACAAAAGTATTTTAATTTTTGTTAAATGTTTCTCACATTATGCCTGACTTATTTACTAAATGTCGAGACGCTCATTTCTTGGGAATTCTGGGATAATACACGATATTATTTTTTTCAACCCTTCATTTTAACCCCTTAATTATATTTTTGTGAACCAACTAAATTTGCGTAATGCAGTAGATATAGAGACCCGCATTGCCTAAGCTTTCCCAATCGCTTGTCCTGGAATAACAGTCTTTGTATATATACATTTGTCTATATATAGCATTGAAAACACTTCGTGCATCCCTCGGACATCATTGGGAATCCATTACGTTGAGATCAACGTATACGATGTATATTACATACATCGACAAACGCACTATACCAATCTATATATAATATATATATATATATATATGCCTATATAAACGTTGGATGAGCCACTATGGATATCAACGAAGTTTGAATGCCATTGGCTATGCATTGCCTTCGCATTCGTAGTAGCCTCTCTTGTTGGATAATTGAGAATTACCCGGTTACGATATCGTATCACAGTCTCCGCTCCTCTCCATTCTCTTCATTTCCGAAATGAGCGTCGTTTTCTATGCCAAATATACGTCCCCATCTTTCACCAATAATCGTGAAATCTCGGATGACATCCATTGTGATTAATCGAAGGGAATGCCCCCATCAATTTTCACAAATTTAACATTAATTCCTATTATTAATTTATATTATTATCTGTCAATTTCTAAGAATGAAACATAAATAAATCAGAATCAAATATACATGAGGCGTTCCAAGTGACATCGATAGGTCCATGAGCCCCATGAGATTTGGTTCTCAATTTTTATATTGTTTTTTTTTTTTTTTTCATGTACCAGAAATTAAATGAATTCATCGCTAATTTTTCCAAATGTTTTATTGAGTTCAAAAAATAAAATGCTTGAATTGAAAATGAGCCAATCTTGAAAAGAGCTTGACAAAAAAAATGTTAAATAAAATAGAGATACTCCTGCAGTAGCTTCTGCATGCTTCTAAAGGTAAAAAACGTTAAAAAAAAGAGCTTAGATCCTCCGATTTCAATGGCCTCGTATACACAGTGGTGGGATAAGGGAATATAAACTATAACGGATAGATAAGAGACGGGAGCTGCAAAAGGCTTGCAACACAGTCTCAACTTGAAATTTCATTGGTGAAGAAGATAAAAAAAAAAAAACAAATGTGTTTTATGGGAAAGTTTGTCCGCAAGAGGGGTACATCTATATGTATATGTTGAAACTGCCTCAATGGCCATACGTATTCTCGATCCTGATGGTCAGCATTATCGTGATTTCGCCACATCCATGCCTTTTTTTGACATAATCTTTACAACCTCCTGTATCCTCTTCGCTTCTGTCTTTGCTCTTCCGTATTTCTCATCCACTATACATTCTCTGTCGTTATATCGTTTCGACTGCTCTTTGGCCAACGTTCTCTCTACCCACCACTTTTTTCTTTCTTCCATTCTGTCCGTGATTCTAGCATATATAGATGATAAAGTTTTCCGGATACACCGTATGTCTCCCTTTTATCGTCGATAAAATCCCGACGACCGTATATACCGACAGATATACATTTATATCTAGCTATAATAACAACGAAAGCGTGTCAAGCGTCTCCTGGAATCCGATATTTTATTGTAGACACAGGCAGAGAAAATAGAGCTCTGAGTGGAGCGAAAGGGAAGAACAGTCGGTGAAAAACTCGGAGGCCAGGATATATTTGTCCCCCAAAAACACCATTTACTCGTTTGGAAAAAAATGAGAGAAGCACATTGAGATAAGTAGTAGTTATCCTATCTTATATTAGTTAGAGTATAGCAATACAATTTCTACAAATTTAATACGTCATCTATACTTATTATACTATACTATAAATAGTTGGTGATACATGCGTTTGAGCTTCAGCTCAATTTACTTCATGACTCTTGCATTATTAAAACTTTGAAAATAAATTATATTAATAAAATATAAGAATGCAATTTCCACAAGTTAAATATGGCATTTGTAATAATAACTTTGAAAATAAATTATATTAATAAAAAAAAAGAATGCAATTTTCACTAGTTAAATATAGCATTTATTCATACTTGGTGATACATGCGTTTGAGCTTCAGCTCAATTTACTTCATGACTATTGCATTATTAAAACTTTGAAAATAAATTATATTAATAAAATATAAGAATGCAATTTCCACAAGTTAAATATGGCATTTGTAAATAATTGACGGTACATGCGTTCAAGCTCCATTTCAATTTATTAGGTTGGCCAAAAAGTCACTATCTTTTTTCTGTGTAAATGAAAGGCAAGTTTAACAATTGTTAACGAAAACCGTGTTATATGAAATGAAGTTATTAATATTTCATGAGTTTTGCATTATTATAACTTTACAAATAAATTATATTAATAAAATATAAGAATGCAGTTTCCAAAAGTTAAATATGGCATTTGTAGACATTTGTCAACAGATGCGTTCGAGCTCCATCTCAATTTATTTCATAATTCTTGCAAAGATTATTATATTCGTCTTTTGAAGAATCATGAAACAAATTGAGATGAATCTCGAAGGCACGTAGTGCCAAATATAGATTCCATATTAAATTTGGGAAAATTGCATTTTTATATTTGTGTAGTATAATTTATTGTAAAAGTAGTGGAGTAAGGAAACGACGTGAGTGGTGGTGGATAGAAAATAAAAAGCTTTGTCCTGCCGCTATTATCCTCAATGGCGAGAGGCAGATAAAAACTGGGAATGATAGGGAACGGGGCCGGAGGTTGGAGAAATCGTTACTCTCAATGATAAATTCCGCACCCTCGCTAAATGTACGCCAATGTACGCATAAATGTACACAGACTACCCCTACACATAAATATATATTATAAATAATATATAAATAGAGAGACTTGATATTCAGGCTGGCTGAACTCATCGCACGAATATTCAACGTATGTACAGATCGCTATGCCGGACGCGTATTCACCGGATCAATAAGCAAACAATGGCTAATGCCCCTTTTAATATAGGTAAAATATTTTGTTAAAAAAAAAATTCATCCACAAAGACATTTTTTTATTGGAAAAATGTATGCATGAGTTCTTTCGAAAATGGCCTACGAGCCCACTTGATGCTTGACTACAGCTTCCTACAGGTGATTTGAGCTCAAAAACTTTGCGCATTACATTGAACGAAGGAAATATGAATTATTATATTTTTTGTAGTTTTACAAAAAATATACGAGTGTCAGTAATCTTTCGTCCTGTTCTCGAAAACTTCTCGAAATTCTCAAAGTTCTTTGAAAATATTATACAGAATTATAACATTAGGAAAACGAACAGCAAAAAAGTTCCAGTACTTGAGTGTGACATGTCCTACTTGTAAAAAGCCATTTTTTTTTTTTCCAAACAATGCGACCTCTTGATAAAAAATAAATGACTCATTTCTCTTTGAACTAGTCTGCTCACTTTTGCGTACACCGTCAAGAAGAGCACTTTACCTCGCCAAGCGCAATTCCCTCTCTATTTTCCTTTGCTCTGTAAATGCTCGAGTCTTGCACGATTTATATCCTTTTCTAAAATGTAGAATATCGAATAGAGAACTGTCGTAGTCGTTCGTTGAAAGGGGAACGATCCGTATGACGTGGATGAATCATTCATATGAAGTCGAATTAAGTGTCTGGCGAAGCTGCTATGTAAAATTCTGTAGAAAGCTCTTCAACCCAACAAACGCCATGATGAACGAGCATGGTAGAGTGTACTTGCCACCTGATGCTAGTTCGTTCATTCTGTTACAAGCTCAAGTTGTATACGAAGTATTCCACACGATTTCAAACTGTACAAAGTCTGACCGGTTAAAAAAAAAAATTATTTCTATTTTTATTTTATTCATTTATTATTATTTAGAAGGGATTTATGTTTTTTTTTTCTGAATTTCTACCTTAAAGGCTTTTGACGTATGCGAAATTTGGAACTTATTTTCCAACTGGTCTGTCTCGAAAACTATTTGAAAAATTCACTCAAAACTGAAATATTGAAAAATAAAATTTGTTGAATTTTTTTTAATGAAAAAAGGGTCGTTTATATATGAAAAATTCGTCAAAGTCGGATTTTCGAGAATCACATCGGAAATTTTAACTGGGAAATTTTATGCGGATAAGTTTGATATACGAAAATTCTCGGTAAACCTTTTTCGCACTACTCGTACTCTGGCATACTCTGGACGTAACTCTGGCACCAAGGAGAACTATCCTTGAAGAATGCGATACTCAAGGAACAGTTGAGTCTGACCGCAGGTCAGCCTGGCCCGATACAAAAAATCGCGGGGCCCGTAGGAGGGCAAAAAATATTTTCCAAAACCTCTTATGCAGCTTAAATTTTAATTTTCATGCGCGCTTAATATTGATGGAAAAGCCCCTCAAAAAGCCCCTGAATCGATAGCTGTGGTGAACCGAAAATGTATATGCATGCTCAATGATAATCACAGAAATTCTGTACTACATTAATTCATCTGATCATACTGAAAATCGTGTAAGCAGCTCTCGAACAGTTATGACGAATATTAATTCCCGTCATGATTAATCAGAATACCGCAAAATTCGCCTAACGAAGAGATATTGCCGAGTGTTTGCCAATGCCTCGAATACTCGTATTATTGGGCCTTACGCATATACATATCACCATTATTTGCCACGTGGGCCTCTTCTGTTCTCTGACACACATATAAACACATACGATTTACCATACACATAAACAAACATGTATGTGTAATATGATCTTCTTGTACCTACGTGTGCATATGATCGACGAGTCAGCCACGTCCGTGACTGGCTTAATAGCAATATTAGCCTCTCGCTACGTTAACTGTATCTTCAACCCCCTGAATATCACAAGCCAGAACATATACCCAGAATTATCCATCTACAACTAGCAAGTTCCTATACCAGTAAACACACCGTCTACCCTGTAATTAGATCTGCAGTCATAATATAGTATGTATATAGATATATACATATTTTTCCGTACATTATGTATCTATATACCGATATATATATATATATATATATATAGATGTCCCTCGATACAGGATGGAATGGAGAGATTTCTGATCATCTTGTAAGAGCCACGAGTGGGAAGTTTGGATCCGTTAGAGCTTCCAGAGTACGCGCTTCCCCCTGCCATGTATCGCTTACTTGCTGTCTGCTTCTGCCGTTTCATCCGGTTTGTCCGACCGACCGGCCGCGACATAATTTACCTAAATAGCCGGATAGGCATGACCGAATACCAAAACCCCGGTATTTGCTCGCGTATTAAACATGCTCGGAGTGTGCGGTAGGTATCCGCTACGCGCAATTTCATCGGACCGCACGAACGCGTCCGCTACACACCCCAGCACTAACATTTATATATACATATATACCTTGTATATATCTATGTATATATGTATTTATGTATGTATGTATCTATATACATATATGTATATATCTACTATGTATAGATATAATGTATAACTGCACCCGTCTCTCGCTCATCGCGGGCCCGAAACCAGCAACTCCAGAGCTTCCTCTCGTTCGGTTTCCTCTATCCTCGTACAGCTCTATCGTTGTCAGAGACTGCGATACGAGCAGTAGTTACTGCTATATTATGTGGCATAACGTACGCGAGACCGAACCCACAACCCCTCGACGAGATACGTGACGTACATGCGTATATACGGATATATATATATATATGTATATATGTATACATTTACACATATATAGATGTGTGTGTGTGTGTGTGTATGTATACTCTGATACCAAGTCATGCGATCGGTTACGCGCGAACGAAAACCGAGTGGACCGGCACGATCTCTCCTGTAACGTATGACGTGGGCATGTAACCATAGGGGGATGAAAACAGAGGAAAGGGTAACAGAGGAAAGGGTACCTGTGTAGCTTTGCCTGTGAAAATCTGGGACCTAGGATCTAGGAATCTATGAAAATCTAGACCTATGTATTTCAAAATCATTTTTGCTTCCCTGTTATCATTGTTATTATTATTATTATTATTATTATCAAATATGGCTTAATGACTTCTTATTTTTCAATATTTTATGCTTACTTGTATTCCATTTGGTGTATTTTAATCACTAAAAGCAGACGCTGAATTATTAATTTATTATTCGTCAATTTATATTTACCAAAAAATCGTTTGGTGAGGTGGAGGAAGAAAATGAGAGTAAAGTGATGAGAGGAATGGACCGGTTTGATGCGATTTTTTCAGTTGGCGTTGAATTCTAGTTTGTTTTCCGTTTTTTTTTTTTTTTTTTTGACTATTTTCGTTTGTCTCTCATCACGCGCGATTTGACCTGGGGAAAGAGTTACGGGGGCTCCTGGATATAACACAGCATCCCCATCCCCTTGAAAATGGGAAAACACGAACAACGACGAAACGTGACGACGCGATGGTTCCGGCCGATCGACGAGAGCGAATGATGGGGGATGTGTGGTGTACGTGAGAGGGTGGGGATGGACGAAAGCGGTGAATCGAAACACACATGAGTCCGTGAAAAAGCTTGTGTAGAATCAAAGTCGTGTATGCACGGAAGTTAGGGCGTGGGGGGTGTGCGAAGGGGTGAAAAAAGCTCGTCGCATTGCTCGAGTGTACGGAATCCTCAGCCGCTGCATTATTCTGTTGCTATAAGCTGTGAAAACAATAATGATGATCATCAAACATTTGTCCACACACTGACATAAATTCCCACGCTCACATTGATATGCAAACTCAAACAAACGATCATGCGCATTCGCCTATCGCTGTTTATTAGCACAATAATGACTTGTTCATCCCTCGAAAAGAATAAGCTGTCGTCAATAATCGATCGGAATTCTTCATTTCTAAAAATACCTACTAAAGTTTATTATAATGTGCCGATTGCAAAAATGTATAGGAAAAAATGAATCCCACGAAAAATTAGCACAATAGTAGCACAATAATGACTTGTTCATCCCTCTAAATAATAAGCTGTCGTCAATAATCGATCTGAATTCTTCATTTTTATAAATACCTACTAAAGTTTATTATAATGTGCCGATTGCAAAAATGTATAGAAAAAAATTAATCCCACGAAAAATTAGCACAAATTAGCACAATAATGACTTGTTCATCCCTCTAAATAATAAGCTGTCGTCAATAATGGATCTGAATTCTTCATTTCTAAAAATACCTACTAAAGTTTATTATAATGTGCCGATTGCAAAAATGTATAGAAAAAAATGAATCCCACGAAAAATTAGCACAAATTAGCACAATAATGACTTGTTCATCCCTCTAAATAATAAGCTGTCGTCAATAATGGATCTGAATTCTTCATTTCTAAAAATACCTACTAAAGTTTATTATAATGTGCCGATTGCAAAAATGTATAGGAAAAAATGAATCCCACGATAAATTAGCACAAATTAGCACAATAATGACTTGTTCATCCCTCTAAATAATAAGCTGTCGTCAATAATGGATCTGAATTCTTCATTTCTAAAAATACCTACTAAAGTTTATTATAATGTGCCGATTGCAAAAATGTATAGGAAAAAATGAATCCCACGAAAAATTGCCTGCGACGAAAAAGTTTGGGCAAGAACATTTCTTTCTATTAGTCCGTACTATTTTATAATGAGAATTTCACACCAATACAAAATGCTTTGATATAATTTAATTTGGTCAAGTGATTATTATTATGATAGAAGAGGATTATTGCTGAAGAATTGCAGGAGGATTGTTTTGTTTCGGGAGAATAATGGCGGAATACTATGGGAAACAAATTACTAAATGACGATGTTTCTCCAGTATAAGATTAGGTGCCAGGATTTTATAATGAGAATTTCACACCAATACAAAATGCTTTGATATAATTTAATTTGGTCAAGTGATTATTACTATGACAGAAGAGGATTATTGCTGAAGAATTGCAGGAGGATTGTTTTGTTTCGAGAGAATAATGGCGGAATACTATGGGAAAAAAATTACTAAATGACGATGTTTCTCCAGTATAAGATTAAGTGCTTCGAATCATATTTATAAATGGCACCATTTAGAGAAATGCCTAGAATAAGTTTGATGAATTTTTATTTAGATTCTTTGAGCGAACATAAAATTTAGGAGTTACCATCTGCGTGACAGTCTCTAAAAATTTGTCCGAATGATCCAAATTGTGGCTGTAATTGGATACTGCAATGAAAAATGTGGACTTGATATAATGTATGAGATTTTTGAAAAAAGTTACGTAACTTAGTGTTAGTGTTGAGATGAGAATTTTGGTGAGTTCATTTTCACGGCTGATCTCTGGCTCAGCTCGGAGAACACGTACTGTCGCATTCGAGTCTGACCTACATATCATCTGCACCACTTTCCAATTTTACTCCTTCACCTTCTTCTTCCTTTCTTACTTTTTTATCATCTCTGCAGAGTTCTATACCACTGCCAGCCACGTGGAAAGCTCACACCAACGAGGAAAAGTCGTGAGGGTGAGAAAAATACGTGAGCGAATCAGAAAGGCATTTGTAAGAAATACGAGAAGACAAAAAAAAAGAAGACGAAGAAGGATTATGTCATAAACGAAGAATAGAGAAAAGCGAATAACATTTCTTATATTTTCTATAGCTGTTATTCTCTGCTCGCGGTATTCTTGGTATTCTAGCAAATGAAGGAAATGTTATTTTTCTTAGTACTTCGTGAATCAGAGTATTTATTTATTTTTGGTTTTCCATATTTTCCCCCATTTCAGCAATGTTGGCGTGACAATATATACGCTATAGTTAACGTCAAGATGCTACCGCCTCCTTTGACTTCTATTCCCAAAGTTTTCAGTGAACATACTTTTTTCTTCAAATGCTTGCGATGGGCTGTTCTATTTTTCATCTTTAGGATCTTCCATCATCGCTGTTAGTCTCTCCGGAATCGTGTATGTGTATGTATCGGGGTAGACACACGTTATTACCAAAAGGGCGAGGATTGTCTGTGATGGAATAGAAAGTGAGAAGAGCCACAGTAGTTGGGATTCACCAGAGGTGATCTTCATCCTCAGGGCTGCATAAGATCTAACTGAATCTCCTTTTCGTTATGCTCGTGAGTTAGAATCATCGAGCCACCCCACGAAAATGGCAGGATACGGGTCTCCAGCCTCGCGTCTCCAACCCCCTTTCAGCAGACGAAGATAGCTTTACCGGCGTCCTATCAGTGCACTTCCCTTATCTATTACTGCCCCCCCCCCACTTTTATCTAAACTTCCTTTCTTGGTCATTCCTTTCGTAAGCGATTCTCTGCTACCTACTGACATGTTGCAGCTGGTGGTGGCCTCTCCCCGATTTATATCATCGATATTCGATGATATAAATCGAATCGAATGAATATATATTATAGGCATTACCCTCAGAAGTCGTTGGTTAATTTATCAGCGCCATTTAGCTGGAGACATATGAACCTGAATATGACCTCTTTGAGGATATATTTTGATGTAGATAAAGTGAGATTGAACAGCGGAAATAAAATCAAGTATCTCCATTACCAAACATGTCGACATGTGAAGCCAGCCTTGATTATTGATGCTCCAACAGCAAAATAATTCGACTCGAATTTTAATCCAGATAAATAATAGGTAGGTAAGGTGGATACAATCATTCATTGGAAATTGTGCGAGTCTTAATGACCGAGTATATTAGTCATTCGGCTGATCCTCCTACTTAGAAGTGACCTGAGTTGATCGCTGATATACCACTCTTACTGGGGCTTGATTTTTATAACGTACAGCACGTTTGGTGCTCACTTTTGTTTCGTAACCATCCCCAAGTGAGGGTCGAAACGAGGGAGAGAAAGGGTCACGAGAGTGAGGGAGAGAGGAGAGTTCAGAGTCCCGTTCGATTCCATGTGGACCCTCACCGGAGCGCTCCCCAGTGACCGAGTTGAATCGATGATGGAAAAAGTTTCGTCATGTATCATGCTACGCACTCCTTCCCTGTTCATGTTACCTCAACTACTGCATGAGTCTCTATCATTCGTCTGTATCTTAATTTATCGTTTTTTTTTTCTTTTTTATTTTACTTGAACTGTATCTGCAACTTTTCTATTTTCCTGATTTCCCTTCTCCCTCTCTCTGTCTTTCATTTTCGTATTCTTCTCATCCCTCTATTTAACTTTTCTACTTCCTTTTCCCCAACGAACACATAGCCCACTCTCTTACTCTCTCTTTCTTTCTCTTTCTCTCTAGATTCGTAAGCGAACGACTGTGCTGCTATATCTACTAGACCACGTACACCCTATACTTTATCTCACACATATTCTTCCACAAGTGAGAATCTTTCTTGGTGTGCCACTCGCAGCGTACAATTCTTTTTCACAGGAATGTAATGGTTCCTCCATTTCTGGATATATATCTAGCCTGGTTACCAACCGTTACCAAGACGTGTAGAACACCACGTAACGTACGTAAAGCTTCTTCACTCTATGTCGGGTGCATACAGACCCCCCGCATACAGTTTCATACTCTTGGAATACGTGAGTATTGGCCAATATCCCTTTCCCTCTATCCTCTGTCCCTGCGAATATCCACCGAAATATTTTGCAATATCTCAGTGCGCTGGATATGTGCAATCGAAAATGCCCAAATTTGGTCTCACCTAATCCGAGGATAAAATGATAATGATATCGGGATAAAATTTCCGGGTTATGCACCGCAGACCCCCCAAATATACTGGGTCCCAGTTTTCATTCAAAGTCCCTTAAATTACCATATACTTTTTAGCAGTTTTCATACGTTTTTATATAGTTTTCACCCAGTTGAGTCACCGAGAACCATAGATTTATGACGGCGACATGCTAGTCTGACAAGATCATTTCGAGACTTCATTTCGGACCCCTCTGGAGTGCTGGCACGTAACTTGTTTTTTTTTGTCACCGAGAATTTCCTAATCATGAGATTCTCCTGTCTCCCTGTCCTCTGCCGCAGTAAAAATCATTTCACTGAGTAGCATATTTTATGCATTTGCACGTGTGCATGTGTCTCACCCCTAGAAAACTCTACGATGTAAAAGTAAATTTGACTATCACACGGAAATGCGTCGACTAAAATTGGAAAAAATGTTAACACGCTCCACCGGCACTTTTTATAATATTAGAACTGGACGAAAGTTTTATCAGTGTTAACGAAATCTTTATTTCCTGCTACATTAATACGCTAATTTTTTGCTGGTTGCAGCAGAAACTTGGATATGCACTTTTATGCAAATTACAGGAACAATATTTTTATTATACTGTAGTGATATGAATGTTGAAAAATCCGACCGTCTAGGCTGATTTTTCATTGCCAAATGGTATATCTTTTAACAAAAATAAAACAGATAAAGATTCTCCAACATATTCATGTATTTATCCACTTCAGGATAAATTATCTACAGAATTAATAGCTCATTCTTAAAATGCTCCGAATATTTCCCTCCAGATTTCCGTACTCTCCGACGATCCTCAGAAAAATCTTGGAGATAAACTCGTTCACACATTGAAGAAAATATTGACGGGTCCAATTTGATAGGGCCCGCTTTAATTTTTCTAAAATTGTAGGTTCGATGTTGCTATGCCAGTGTCATGTGGATACCGGGTAAAAGTTCACCTTCCCAGAGACATGATCATTCCACATTGACCCAGGAGGGAGAAGCGACACACTTCTCCCATGAGACGCAACCCTCCGTGAGTGAGCGTAGACGTGTAACTGTGTATAGCTGAGTGACTGGCACGGGGAACGGGTAGGTAGGAAGTAAAAACTTTTATACCCCCTGGAGTTTAGGGACAGTGTGAATAGAGAGGTAGAGAGAAAGAGAGAGAGTGCACGCTACGACGTTAAAGCTCCAGGTCCACTTCTAGCGTAGTAGAATCGTAACGGAAGGGTTTAGGTACAGAAGTGAGACACTAAATAAAGCTTTTGGCTGTTGCTGGCAGTAACCAAAGTCCCCCAGGCAGTCAAAAGGTTACTTCATGCTTAATCGTATCGATGCTCGGGAACATCGTAATTGGAGGGCTCTGCGTCTTGGACTTTCGACGAAGGGTGGTTTTCGGACCTTACATTTACATGTCCTCGTACTTATACGCCTTGAATACCGAGTAACCAAGCATGTGCTAACTAGGACCGAGTAACTAGGATGTAGCAAAAATACATAATAATCCGATAATTATTGATTAATTATTGATAGTAGAAATCCCCAAAATTAGATTTAAAAAAAAAATGTCAATGGTTTTATCCATAACGCCATGGATAGATTAATATTTAACCAAACCATCTGGAAATTTATACCAAACACTGCTCTCTGCGTATTATCCAGTAAATATTTTGCTATTCCAACTTCCAACTGACATCATTCGCCATTATTCCGTTTCTTGTATACAATTATATGTACGGTATTGCCAATAAAACAGTGGGAGTTTCTGCTTCAGCAGGAAAATATAGGAGCGGATGGAATGAAGAAATTTGAACCGATAATCAAACAGATTCCCGTTGTATCGCCGGAATTCCAATTATACGGGCTAGACAGAAAGAGAATGGGAGACTTCGTTAAGGCGAGTGTTCAACATGTTTCTAAAACCTCGCCGATTCACACGCGGAATTCTCGTACAATTTTAAAGGAATTTCACATTTGCAGGTAATGGAAAAAAGAAACAGATCTTGAGTTTACTTGTCTATGGTATTCTATTCTGGCGTGTTAGCATCTTTTTTATTTTCCCATCACACACAAAGTATGTGAGAAAATTAAGTATTGTGATTTGAGAAAACGTGAAATTTTACTGACACCTAATACATATTTTTAATATTCTAGAAAATGAAAGAAATCATTTCTCAATGCCTGCATCAATTTGTTTGCTTGTCTATTAGGATATCCAAGAGCACATAACTCCCGATAGATATCAGGAATGCAGCAATTTGGGGGTACAACGATTATTTCGTTTTATGCCAATATATATGCCGTTATATAGCCAACAACACACATCCGGTAGAGATCGTTGAATAGTCGTGACGATCGATAGCCCCGGAGCCCGAGAATTAACACATTCTAGCCTGGTCATATTGATATCCCAGAAACACTTTCTAATCATTCACTTACTTTTTTTATAAGCTGTTCAGATACCTTTTCGGAGTCCATGAAGATTGAATCTTGTCTAAACCATCTCATGCATATTACATTATCAATCATGAAAAAATATTACGTAAAAATTAAAGAATTTAGATGGATTTCATAGCTAATGACTGATTTTGAAGTCGTAAAACAGACTCATAAAATATTCTAGCAGCAATTTACTACAATGGCTTAGAATGCCCGTTGACCTCCAGTGATTCCATAGGCCGATAACTCTCTAGTACATTCGAGCAATCACATTTCTAAACTTAACAAAATGGCCAAATTCAGGACGATAATGTTCACGAAACGATCTCAAAGCACGTGTATCAAACGAGGCAGTAAATGGTCATTTTCAAATTGGATGGAATCCCGGTGAGCGTTACAACACCTAACCTCTCTTATGGCATTGCAAAAGCCTCTGGATCGTCGTGGGCGCGCAATTCCATCGTGGTCAACCGAAATATAACACCTCCGTGGTGTTCTCATTTACCCTTGTGGGTTGATGCGACCTCTGTGAAGCATTAGCCTGAAAGAGCGTAGGCATTGGAAATTCTGATTTGAAATGCAACCACCCGCTCCTGTTTTCCAACAGTTAGGGAGACACTGGAATGGGCGTTGTCGCTGGAACACACCCGGCGTTCAGTATCTCTGGTATAGGAAAATCGAAGGGATATGTATATGGAAATGGTGGTTTTTGGTCAGACGTTCGCTTGGTATAGAATTCAGGTGGGGTAGAATTGAGATGGGATGAGGAAACGGTGAGTTTCGAGCCAATGAGCAAGAGCAAACCTTTGAGGATTTACAGATAATGTTGCTCCACGTGCTTAACCACATTGCCATCCACGCAATATCCTGATGGCTACCTAGTTATACGGCCATCGAACACGAGCCGCTGTACTATAAACTAGACGTATAGTCATACAGAAGTGCCTATAGATATATATATATAATATATCCACGGATATACAAGAGTTGCCATGATGCCCTCCCCTCTATCGAGCCACGCCAGTAACTACAGATTAGTGTTATCGCAACGTAACAACGCGAAATGGTGGTTTACCTTGACACTGGCTGAAATGGGTAGGATCGATGGTGGTTGCGGAGTTGCCATATAGTTGGGCCAATGTATAGAGCAGGCGATAGATAGGCCCCTCTCGTTTCTGCTCCTCGACGAGTGAGACGGTAACTGGTCAAGTTGTCCCAGTGGCCCATTCAACATTCGCACAATTTAGCACCGATAATCCGGCTCAACATTCGAGAGTGGTTCCGCAGTCATTCAATAATCCGTAATTCCGGTGACAGATGAGGTGTACATGGGTCATGCTATGAGGAACTGAGGAGTCTCAAAGGCTTTACAAATTCTACCTCTGATTCTATTGTTCGTTTGATCAAATACTAGATATTACATTGCAGGAATAAGTCAAGAGTAAGAGAGCAACCGAAGGAGAACCCGACAATGTCAATGACAATTTCATCCTGCGAGGATCGTTGTTGGTCAAACGAAGCTCTTTTCTTGGATTCCCACCAATTTTATATGACGTCTTCCCGCAGATCTGAGCACTAAAGATGGTAGCAAGCCGTTGAGTTAAAAAGATAAAATGTGAAAGGTTAGGTGAAACACCTGAGTTAAGACTGCTTTGTAATTCAAAGTTAGTCAGTTCTTTACGTTACACGTTTGGGTTACATATTTACACGTGTAAGTTGTCCAAGAAGAGACATCCAAGTGTGCGGACCATGCTGATGTTCATTATGACAAAATCTCGAGGGTCTCTAGGCCTTGAGAGTGATATAACGAGACTGAGGAAAGCAGTACAAACAGCTCTTTCAACCAGCAAACACTCATTAAGGGAGAGAAACGCGTTGGTATAATCCCTGTACAAAGGAATTACCATTCTGACTGCAGGACCGTATAAGTTTATAATTGTGCTCTACTACAATGGAGTAAGAAATATAAACAGCCCAGGGTAGACAATAAGTCAACCCATGTTAAAGTTACCAATCCCTTCTGATTGTGGAATCACGGAAGACCTCATTATGTAATTAGGAAAATGAGCGGTATGGAATGAAGCCGGTTTGAGAGAGAGAGAGAGAGAATGGTAAAACATTTTCCTGATTATTTTTGCTACTACAGCTCACGTGTCTACCACAATAATTAGCACTCATGAGATATATATGCATGAAAAGCGATAAATATCGTTGTGGTGTATGAGAGGGGTGTTTAGGCTTACCCACGAGCTAGGGAAACTAGGCTCACTGAGTTCTAGACGGAGGAGTGCGGTGGGGGGGGGGGGGGGATTATTCTGACAAGCCAACAACCAATGATTGATGCGACAGTTACGTGTTACTGTCGCGTTTTACGAGACTTTCTTGCATGATCGCTTGATCGTCATGAATGTGGACTACCACCTACCACCATAAATGAATGTGGTATGATTATATTGAATTATTGACGGTGTTGCGAGGTCCTCTTAAGTTAAAATGTCTTATTGAAACTCTTGAGTAGCATACGTGAAAAATTTCACAGGTTTGCATCAAGGTGAAAGGAGACCTGACCACTTCCAAAAAAATGTATAACTTTGTCAACATTTATCATTGTTAAAGAACAGTTTATATAATTTTTTAAATAATTTTTTAGCCCATTTTTTAGCCCTCGACAATTATGTAATGCTCAAAATAATGTTTTCTTTCGAAAAAGTTGTAGTTTCGATTGAAATTTTGAGACATTCTTTTTTAATATTTATACTATACTTTTCTTACTATAATTTGAAAGAAATAACACAAGGGCCAGTTTCTGAAAAAAATAGATGAAAATAGTTTTATTTGCAAGTATGTCACCACCTTTTTTACTCTAAAATTCAGAGTATTCTCTCATTCATGCAAACTGATCACATCTGTTTTTTGTTGTTTTAGACGGGCTGAGCCATTGATCCGAGGCAGCACTTGGCTTTATGTATATTTTTTTTATAAATTCAAATAAAAAGGTTTCATATAAAAAAATATTTACAGCCTCACCGACGTTGGAATATGAAAAAATGTCAGCTTACTTTTCAAATTACAAAATTGGCTTGCAGCCCCAAATCGCAAATGCTCAGGAGTTGTCAGACAAATTTGAGAATGAGAAATTCTATATAGAATTCATGTAAGTGGAATGAGGAATCAAGCAAGCCTTCCGTAATATCTCGTCACCAAGTCATTTTCCATTCCTCTCCATTCTGAACTTCTGCCATGTTTATTCTATGAACATTTTATCGTGTAAGACGACATGACAAAACTCAGTCCGGCTATAGAATTCTCTCAGCTCGCCCCCAGAATTACCCGAGGCGAGCTTTTCGTCACTGATCTGACATAGAAACAGAAGCAAAAGTATGATGTTAGCCTCTAACAATCGGCCTTTTAATAGCTTAAATGTTCTCTCTCCCTCTTTTCTCTCACGAATAGCTAGGAGGCCACTGAGAATGATATTCTCAGGCTGCGACAGTTCGCAGAAGTTTCCTCATCTTCTGTACTTCAGAACGTTTTTTTTGTCCTCCTGCTCATTGCCATCTCAATAAATCTCGTTTCATGTAAAATTACTCATTTCTCAATACTTCGAGAAATGAGTAATTTTAAAATTATATTTTCTGCCTTGCCGAAACGATAAACTTTTTTCCAAATTACAAATAGCTGAAGATTTACCCCGTTTCGGTTCATATAGGTTATTTTTTTCCATTACTCCAATAGGCTGCGAAGGTTAAAAATCCCTTCGAATTTCGGGCTTCAAGTTTTCAGTAGAAACAGTAAGAATAGTCAGACAGTGATAAAAATGACTTGGGCGTCTCATTTGTATGTGTTATTGTTCCAAAATTGTTGCAGACAGATAGTATGAAAGATCCGTGAATGGCTCAGGTCCATATTACAATACCTTGAGAAGAAATTGCTCTGCATAACGCTATCTCTATTCTCATAAAGTTTTATGCAACTCTTTTGTCTTTTATACACGCCGATTGTCTATCTCATTGCGAATCTACATACTTCATTCTGTGTCTAAACCTTCCCGGTGAAAAAATTGATAATTCCTCATAACTTCTATCTGTTATTATAATTAACATAATTTATAGACCCAAAAAATGTACATGATTTAAAGACAATCTACAATGTTATCGAATAATTTATTTGAAGCTGTAAATTGCCTTAGCAGCAAATCATTTGGTCTGTTTTTTTTTTGTTTGATGGAATATTGTTTAAGTGCTTCCATATCAATTATTCAATTCAATTTAATTCTGCTTAATTCTGGCCACGTTATATTTTCGATAATTTGAAAAAAAATTAACGAAACATTGAGAAATTTATTTTTCAAACTTTTGGAATATGTTGCTCAGCTACTCTGCTCCTAACAATCCCTGAATCCCTGATTTGCCTACCTAATACAAAGTTATTGAACTAATCTCTGCGGCGAGCACAGCCGTATGCTCGACACGGATTTAATCCAGTTTTCAGGCTACATAGTCGAGGCAGTATGAGAGTATGGGCAGTTTGACCAAGACGCTAGATTGCCTTGTGACCGCTACTATACTGCACCAGAGACCACGCATACACGATATATAAAGCCTCTCGTGGATCCGATGGACCACTATCAGACTATTCCTAGTGGTAGTAACACCAAGAATCGTCTAACGGACCTCCGGAGTGCGTTGTTCTCCGGTTTCCCTTCGGGGATGCTGCATCGCCTGACTCACTCCCTCCCTCGTGTTTCCGGATCGGCTCTAGCTCACCCAGGGCGTTAAGTAGTGTGTATACAGGTACAGATATAACAGACCACTCTCGTGGACAAATGCATACAGAGGGATGAGTGGAGAAAGGGAAGTATAGCAGCTTCGGTACATGGTTTTGATCAACGAGCTTTCCTCGGACTTTCCTCCAGACAAAATCCAATCCTCTTACAATCGATTTCAGTGAGTAAGCCTTGCCACACCCCCTCTCTCTCGTTAAAACCCTTCCTTATATATAAATATTTATACAGATATGATGAGACAAAAATCTAGACGATCTTTTTTAGAAAAAATTAACAGACGACCAAGATCACTCGTCTCCTGACAACAGCAGACGACGAATAAGCGATTTACGTGACTACGATCGTATTGAGTTAAAAAAAATCTTTGGTGACAATTCAAAGGGTTAAGACGTGTAATCATAAATTATGATTTATCTCTTTTCTGATAACCATTTTTTTTATCTGTTCTATCAATCGATCTGTAGACTAAAAACATTTGTACAAGATTAAGGGTCGTTTTCAGGACGTTCATCTCAAAATGGAAATTCATTGATAATATTAGAAGGCCATAAAAGCTCACTAATATTAAAACATATTTGTGCTTTTTTTACTACCAAAGTACTATGGTATAAAGTACATTGGTAGAGAAAAAAGCCAATATTTTCCATCTCTCCTTCTCATCCCTTTGTTTTCATAATCAAGAGGCGCAATTATCGATTTCTCTCCCCATCTGCAGAAAGCGAGCACATGAGATAATATCCTTTGAAAAACGAGGGCGTGAGTCACCTGAGCCACAATAACCGTACACGATTGGATGGAATATCCGATAATTAATTTATTATTCGCCCACGTCTCATAGTTTTTTGGGCAAGGGTTAAAATGTGGCCTGAAACTGGCAAGCCCGTAAGGGAGGGAATGGGGTGGATGAGTGAGCGTTGGTGGAAACCTCAGAAGGTTGGAGCGCCTCCAAATTAGCTTATTAAATTAACACGTATACATACAAGAGGATGGGACGACGAGATAGCAGCTGTAGCTGTCGTTGCTTTGCTATGTTGGACTTGGCAGGACGACGTGGTCTTGTCCACAATGAGCCGGCGGGCCATAATACTCTATTACGTTGCAAGCTCACTGCGCACATCTCACACACACACACGCACACACACACACACCAAAACCACAATCTGTGCTAGCTCTGTGATGCATGGCTCTAGTGTCAGGGTCAAAGGGCGATTTCGTGGTTAGAGTCCACTTGAATAGTGCAAGTGTGAACGATGGAAAACATCGCATTCTATCCATCTGTGTATCTTCGCAATGTCTTGAATTCGTGTTTAATGATCGGCGAAGCCTTATCGCGAGGATTAACTCGCTGATTCTTTGGAGAGCTAATACAATCGCAGTGACTCATGACGTCGATATATGAACAGTGACGTTTGAGTCCCCCTCAAGACTCACCTCACTCTACCATTTTGTCTGGGTTCTGTCAATTGTTGAACGGATTATCCTTTCCCTTCTTCGGGCAAGGAGGGGTTTTTTTTATCTCCTTTAGCTAATGGCCCTCTTGACTGCTTCAATGATGTGGATCGTCTTGCAAAAAAAAATGTAAGCACTACTTTTCAAGAGTTTCCCATTATCATATGACTCATACTGCGAAAAGGTATTAAGTTTTCGTATGAAAATTTTACGACCTGAAAAAAAATTATTTGGACAAAAGAACGTGGAGAATTGTAGAGGCTCAAAATATTCTTTGCTCGACAAGTAGGTAGCAGTAATAGAAATAAAAATCTCTGAACAATTATACAAGTCCTGGAATATTTATTATATTTTTCGTCTTTCACCGTATATGTTTCTCTAATTTCCTGTTTTTTTAATTCCTAGGATACGTGGAAGAGCACACAAAAGGTATATATGGAAGCTTGTAGGTCGCTCAGACCTAATTACTATCATCTCTATCATATGAAATATTCATTAAATTTTTCGGTTTTCACTCCAGAGAAGAAAACCACTCCAGTAAATGCGAAAATAAAACTTTATTGTTCTACCAAATGAAGAAGACCAAGGTCGTTCCAGTGCTGTCGAGTCTCCACAAAGGTGGCAAGCCAGGACTAAATTTCGAGGCGTCATACATTCCTTCGACCATGATTGGCGGTTTTATATTCTATGCGAGATGAAAAAAAATCGATGGTCCATGCGATTCTTCTTTGCAATTGTCGACCAGGCGAGGATAAATACTTCGATTCTATTCAATTTCATTCCGCATAATAAAACTATGGTGGAGCCAAATGTTTCCGAAGACATTGCCCATTTTGCTTCCGTGATGGTGCAGCTCCATCAGAGAGTAATTTATCCGGGAATGCAAGAGATTTTAAAACAAAGGACTCGGGAGATTTCTGGAGAAGAAGGACAGGAACAAAGAGAAAAAAGCGATAAGCTTGCCTAAAAAAAAACGCTGCTATTTTTTCCCAACCAAAGCGGATAAACAAACGCCATACACTATGCTGCAGTCAGTGTGGAAAACCAATTTGCGAAGACCGCAGGCCTGTTATTTGCTCTGATTGTTCAGCTGAAGTTTAACATTTCATCTTTTATCGTAAAAATATATAATTTTCAACTCTACATAATCTCGACACAGTCACGTTTTGAGTTGGACATTCCATCATGATCAAATTCAGTGAAATTGCATTTCTCTTGGCAAATATTGGACTTTTGTCAAAGGTTCGATCATATGGATGGGTACGAATCTGCCAGCTGAGATCCACCAGAAATTACCAGCTTGCCCACTCGTAACGAAACTGATAATTATAATCGTTTGTTTAATTTCGTGTACGAGAATATTGAAGTGGTACAGCGAGGTTTTAGAATCCGCTGCACTCTCTCTCTCTCTCTCGTGCGAACGTGACAATCGTCGAGATTTCATCACACACGTTGATGAGTTAATTTTCCATGCCATACCGGTGAACAGATTTACATGGCCGAGTGTGCATGTACGAATCTCGGAGTGAATGACAATGACGAGCGTGTTCCAACACCACCTGAGATAATCGGCTAGTTAATTAATATTATCAATGTGTGAGACTTGCCGGAACGAGACCCCGAATAATTGGACTAATCTGGTGGTGTAATCCTCGAGAGTGATTTGCATCGAGGCTGAAATGGGAATATAGAAGGAAGGGGGATGATCGTAGATTTACCCATCCCTCTTTCTCCGTCCAATGGTGGATTGAAATCACACAATTTTCCCGATTTCGGCTCGTAGAGCTGCGTAGCGAGAACTCCGAGAACTCGTGATAATTGATATATCATCCCTGTGGCGTATGCCAAGAGCACGTCCACGTCCATATTTGCACGATTCGAATGTGAAGAGAATCGTTGCTCAATTTTCATTTACAATTAATAGCTCTTCATCGTTTTGAAAATCTCGTTAGAAACATTTGATTATGTTAAAAACATGCTGAACGTATATAGAAAGTTTTTCAAGATGGAAAAACAAATTATTCAATAATTGTAAAAAAATTGTTCAATGTCCTTTATCTTATACAACTCTCACATATTTTCATACCGATTTGTTCACTGTTACACTAACTTTTTTTTAAATTTTTATTCATTATCAAAATAATTTTGTGTTAAACTGGATATTATTTTTATAACGGATCACCCTTTCAAGCATTCAGAAAAATAATTCAGTCTGTCCAAATTTATTCACGACTTTTCAATATCTCATTTCCTCAATCTCAAGAGTCTGCACTATTTTGCCAATATAACGAAATGTCATGAAATAGCTCCTCTTCACAATGAAACACTTTTCGATACATTTTTTTTTTCAAAATGACTCCCATCCCCCTCATGTATCGCAGCCATTAAGGCACATAAAGAGATCAAGCACAGTGGCGAGATGTTTCAAGAAGAGTAGCAATACTTTCGTTAAAACTTACTCCCCCATTTCTCACTGGTGAGGATTCTTGGTTCTTTAATTCGTTTACAGGCCATTACGGGGCTGTCTCGGTAGGTGCACCCCCAGGGCTAGTCCCTTCATTTTATAGCAAGAAACTTTTCCATTTCATTAGCTGTCCTTCTTTATGCTTCTTCACTACGAACTTTATTACTTTGTCTTTTCGTTTCTGGGTTGAATCAGCTCCAATGCTGTCACGTGCTCTGCCAACACGTTTTTCTCAATCTACTTCCTACTTTGCTACATTACTGCGTCAGTATAAGTAAGTATCGGGTATGTTTGTAAAGGTAAACAGTAAACAGTTGGCGTTCGGGTACTTTTCAACTTTCACATTTCGATCGTATTCTTTCTCTTTTATATTGTTTATTTTTTTGCAGATGCTTTCGATAATTCTTTTAATTTCAATAAAACCCATTCGTCGCAATCTTCCCCCGCCCCTTCTTGCCACACCGTTTTTTCACGTTATTCACATTAATAATAATATACTTACATCGATTAATTCATTAATTTTGATACTGAGTGGTTTAATGACCCTTTACCCTTAAATTATAAATATTTCTTTAATTAGCAAAGCCTTTATTTTCTTATGTTTCGTACTTGAAACTTCCTAGCCTGAGACTGTACGATTTCTGGGAATTGTACCAATTGTTTGGGTACCAAGAACAGTGTATTAACAGTAAAAAGCGAAAATTCATGATTTATAAATCGACCCAACTTTCAATTCTCTATCAGTATAAAAATAAAAAAATATCGAAACAAATCTGAGAGGGTCAAACGTTGGTCGAGTTAGCACGAAATACCTCGTATAAATATATATGTACTTAATATTTAAAGAGGATTTGCCACGGTCATTATTCTCAACTCTCGTTATGGTATTCAACTATTTAGTTCTGGGATTCGCTCATATTAATGAAAATCATATTTTGATATATTTGGGGGAGGCAGCGCTAACAGTACCAAAAATGGTTTTTTTGTTACTTGGTAAAAACATGCAACCAGATAACCATCAGTTAATAAGTGTACCCAACTCTCATATAAATATATAAATATATAAATATACGTACATATATATATTGGAGGCGAACACTGCAGCCATGGATATTGTAAAGTAATTAGACATTTTTTGCGTCCCAAACGGGACGAGATTGCCTCGGAATAACGCAGTATGGCTCGCTACAACCATGACCATGAGCATAACCATTAGAATCTGTTACGTTCATAGTGAGGCGCTGCTGCCCCGGGGATATGGGGGCTGGAAATTTCTGCCCATAACCACCGTTGCAATTCCACATTGAAGTGGCGCGAGTCACAGAGAAAAAGAAAAAGGGGTGAGCGAGCAAGCGCTCGCTATATATTCGTTATGTATATCTGACATCTATATTTATGTATATATCGTTGTATAACCATTTTACTAGTTCTTGTTTCGAAGCACGGTGAAGCGAAACCGGGGTGGGGGTTAAACCCCGAGTGATATTGTAGAAATGGGAAGGCGCCATTCTTAATGGGGAAAAAATTCTACAGGTTAACCTCTGCATTCTCATCTATTAGTGGAAACTCAACAATATCCGTATATATATATATATATATAATAAAAATACACCGCCACCGCCGTGTACAAAAATCGAGCGATCCCTCATAAGTTAAGTCCAGCCTCTGAACCCTACGAGGAAAAGGCCGAAACCCACATAAGTTAAGTCTTAGAGGGACAGGTAGGAAGCTAGGTTTGGGCTCAAGGGCGAAAACCCTCTAGTACATATGTTATATATATATGGTATATGTTATATATATGGTATATATTATATATATATGGTATATATTTTATATATATATATGGTATATATTTTATATATATATATGGTATATATTTTATATATATATATGGTATATATTATATATATATATGGTATATATTATATGTAGTATATATGGCATATATAGTACGGTATCGGTATTAGAGTGGTTCAGAAATGAGTTTTTTTTGTCTTCATCATCAAAGATCTTTTTACAAGAAAATATCTCAAAATCGTGAAATACTTAGATGTATATATTCTGTGTTACAAATCAAAAGCTTTGTTAAATTATCAGCCTGCAATTTTTTTAGAACTGCATAATCGATGTTTCAAATTGTTCAAATGTATTTTTTTGTTTTCATATTAAAATAATTACCGCACATCATCCCGGTTTCACGATATTAATTATTTACCAAAAACGTATGAGAAATTCCATGAACGACACGATGTATAAATTTTCATCGAAAGATTATTCAGAAAAGCGATCGATCTTTGTAATTCAATCAACGGCAGACCCTGAGCCTCGCAGTTATGGCAATGAAGCTCAAAAACGGGTGAAAACAATGTGACGTCTTATCATTAAAAAAGAAAGTAAAAAATAAAAACGACGAAAAAGAACGTGCTGAAAATGTTGTCAACAATTTCAAGGGAAGTCTGTACAAGACACGTTTATATTAAATTTGACACACTCAGAGCTCGAAACTATCGCATAACGGGAAGGGGCGCGGTAGACCGGCCAAATTTAAACGAGAAGAGGACTTTTGCGAATCCTCGATGTCGTACCGGTATCCGAGCACTATATAATATAGCGTGTATATATGTATGTATATATAAATATATATATATATATATATATATATATATATATATATATGCTCAATATAAGCTGATGGGCGGCTGGAAAGTGTCCGGCTTGCACCAAGAGTGGTTCCCTGGCACGTTGTACTTGCACAATGCTTACTCCCCGTCCTTCATTTGTATTCATTTAGTCTCGTTGTATGCCTATATGTATAGACGACGAATATATATGTATGCAGAGACGGATATAGAGAAAGCCAAAAGCGTATAACCGGAGGAGTAAATACGGAGAAGGATGCAGGGAAAGGATTCAATTCAACGAGAGAACTTTGAGGGTAGAAATATCGAGGTAAAAGAGAGACAGAAACATTTAATGGACAGAGTTGTGAATATTCGCAGAGCTTCACGACACGAAGCACCTTTGTGAGAGGAAAACTTTACAGCTGTGTTGGCAGCAGTACCAATAGTTGCAACAGTCCATAGTCCAGCTGACGATGATTCCAAATTAAACGAAGGCCTATTTTATCGATGTGTTAAGCGATCACCGTTGAGTCCAACTAATAAATACGCCTTCAACTCTCCTCTCGCACAGTTTCTCACCAATCCACATATACTCAATGTCGACCAATATACACATCTGCATGTGTAATATATACAGATAGAAATTACGACGACGACGACGACGACGATTTTATGTAAAATGAAAAAGTTCCTTGGGAACGGTTCGTCGGATTAAACAATATTTTCGACCAACTTGTTGACATTTTAAGGTGGACGTACAATGATGCTATTGATAACTTTAAGGATGAAGGTGCTGGATACATGCGGAGGTCCCCTTTCAATTTGTTGTCAACAAATCTATCTCGAGACTCGAGACAAATTCAACGGAAAAGATTCATCCATATCTAAAAGCTCAGCATTTATAGAACTTCGAAATTCCAAAATATTAAAAAAGCTCAAAGTTCGTGGCCCATTCCTCAATTTTCTAATCTTGAGAAGGAATTTATAATGTGGATTACTGAATGGCCAATTCATAGCTGTACTTGACTATGAAATTTTGAAATTGTAACAAATATATGATGCAAAGAAATCCTGCCACGAATTGGGTTTGAGCTTAATACTTCCTGTCCCTTTGGATTGCATGTTGTTGGCTCCACATTATCAAGGCACTATCACGAAGTATCGATCTAACATGGACGGTATAATATGTTAAGCTAGGGGTCGTTCGATCTTTAGTGTTTTAGGGGTAGCTTCCTTGGCTCCATCTACGTGACTGCCTTGACGATCTATCTATCAGGAAGTTGCCGAGCCATACGTGCATCACTCGCCCCTCGTGATGTCACTTCTCCTCCGTCGTTCAACCGTTACTGACCCCTCTCGAGTTGATAAAAAATTGATCAATGAGAGGCATCATGATGTAATTTATAAGCTCGAATTTATTATTGATTCTACGTGGGGGAAAAAGTTCCTGAGCTTTGGTGAATTATTCACGAATATTCTGTGGTCTAATGTAGTATATTTGTGTGCTATCCTGCAACAGACACATACAACTTAAAATACAGGAAATCTTCATTATTCTTCATCTGCTATGAATTATTTCACGTTCTGTTTTTCATCATTCAATTTTGTCATTGAACATTTTACAATAGGGAGATTTTTTGTTTATTTTAATTTTTTTTTAAATTTCGGCAAGAATACGAGACTGGAATTCAAACCGTCAACCTGTCGATATCCTGACTTAGAGGCCAGCACGCTAGCCACAAGTCATTGATTACTAGAAAAATTGTAAAAAGCTGAAATATTACAATCTCTCTGAAAGAATTCTAAAAAGTCAATATGTCTCTGTATAATTTAAGAAGATTTGTAAATTGCCAGTACTTTTAAGCAAATTAAATAAATGTTAGAAGATTGTAAATCTAAGTAAAAATTCAAATCTCTAAATCGGACTGGAAAATTTTTCATTTTATTTAAAATTTGAATTTGAAAAGACTGATTAGTTCGTCTTTTGATTTGACAGAAGCTCAAATGTTATATCGCGGACTTGATTATGGTGCAGTCACTTTATTTATATCGTTTAAACAAATAAATTTGTATTAATTTGTCCCTTTCCGGAAGTTATCGATCATGTGCACCCATTTCACGACATTATGTTTGTCCATGTCCGACAATCACAACTAACTGGTATATTATACAGTATATCGGCGAAATTATATCGATGTGGGCGCATAAGTTCCGATACACCAGGATGTGAATTATACCAACCGATCACCCTACACAGGAAATTCGAAAGTTATATGGTGTTGGGCTGGGCTGGACCAGCAGCAAGAGGAAAGAGGGCAAACGAACGAGGAACACAGCTCTGTTTTCTGTACATACACGTCGATAAATCCACGAGCTTAGTGGCCGATCGGGAAACGAATTAACGACCGTGGAAGAGCAGGATTCTCTCCCTTTCTCTCTCTCTCTCTCTCTCTCTCTCTCTCTCTCTCTTTCTCCCTTGCTCTCTCTCTCTCTCTCCCCCTCTCTATTCGATCGTTTTCACGATTTCATGAAATGGCAACGTATTCTGTAACGAAGAAAGTTCTGACAACAGCTCGGCTACTTTCCAGCCTCACCTGTAGGAGCAAGTTAAGTATTTCTGTCGTTAACTTACTTTTCATACAGTGAGTAATAAAAAGCTCCAAGTATACTTTGTTACACCTACTTCGAAAATGTTGCATGGATCTCAATATCTACTGCGCTTTGTACATAGGCATATGCATATGGATCAGGATAGAGTGATATAGACCGAAAAGGACGTCCATGAAAACCGGAAGCTCAGCCGAATAGAATAGAACGTACTTAATTATACTAGGGCGATGGCCTGCAAGTATAAAAAGAGCGGCTGTACAGAGTTTTACATTTCCTTAAGTTTTACTTAATTGTTAATTCATTAACTTTCATTAACTAAATTAACTAAATTTTGGAGAAATTCGCTAGTGCTTTCGTGAGTGATGAGAAAAATAAAAGAACATAAACAGTGATATACATACATCGTACAGACAAAATTATAGGTGTATCCAGGGAGTATTAATCAAGGCTATTTCAGGTTTGTCATGTTATTTCGGAGCCAAGCCCATTAAGAAAATTTTAATTTCCCAGGATGTGCTTGAGTGTTAGATTTTTGAAAATTGATAGGGACGGTGCTCACGTATTACGGAGGGAAGGGAGATCCATAGTCGACAGGCAGAGACTAAAGTCGATTTTTCGTCTCATCGTTCTGTATCTTGGTATCGCGAAATCGGGCGCTGGAGCTCGCGAGAGAGAGAGAGAGAGAGTGACACCACAATTTTCTTGCTGGAAGAATCCATGCTCGTTGTACTGGCCCTTAATTAAATTATATTTTATGATACTTACCATAACACCGAGTTATAAGTGACTTGACCCAATTCCGACAATTCGATTCTGACAATTTTGCATATTGCACGGCATCGTCGTCTTCGGATGACTCGGCAATTCTTCTATTTCGTCGCATAAGCCTGTCCCATGACTTGCACACGAAGACCCGGTCGTGGAATAAACCGAGCACGAAGTTCCAGCGTATCCGAGATCCTGCGCCTAACTCTCTCGTCTCCAACTTCGCGTCTTCCTTCGCTTCAAATTTTTCCTTCGCGTCAAATAGTTTGGAAACGTCGGAAATACTTCCGAACGGGGTTAGCACTGTAATCTGCGATATTGCGTCCCACAAGCGAAAGAGAGGGAAAACCTCGGTCCGGCCCGGAGACAGGATGTACGAGATGCAATGAGAGAAGGGGAGAAACGGCTGCATTTTTCCGCGAAATGAGAGTGCCGTTTCACTTTTTTTTTTCTACTCACACCTCCCTATATATAGGGAGGAAATGAAAGGACATAATATTACGGATGTCATAGCAGCATTGATTAATTTATGGATTAAGATTCATGGTCCAATTTAAAGGTTTGCCGGTTTTAATAAGTTAACTTTATCAACTCAACTCAAGGTGATATGAAAAACCTCCGAGAGGAAAAAACCATTTTTTAATTTTTTTCTTCGGTGGAACTTTTGTGAAAAAGAAATTTTTCAATAACTGCTCCTTTATCAATTACGCTATTGATAAACTTATTTTTTTTTTTAATATTTCAAGTCACCAAGAAATTTAGCCACATGACGTTATTCTAGACGATAATATCTCTCGATTACATGGTTACCTTTGACCCTCATTGCCTGTTGTCAGTTGATCTGAAACATTAAATTCGCATTGGTTCTTCGAATATATAATATATATGATGTTATTGTCGACCTGAATAAAACAATTTAATTAAAATGGCGACGGTTTGAATTTAACGGTCGATTTATTGTCAAAAATTGGCGACTTTTTTTGTTCATTTACGCGGTATCAATCGGGGCCCAATTTCAGTGATTCGCTCATAATTTTTACAATTCATCGATAACTGTGCAGAGATTTCAGCATAAAACTTGCGCACAATATTCCCAATACTGTAAACTTTGAGAAAATTATTAAAAAAAAACATTTTTTTCAAAAATTTATTCCGACATACTTCCATAAGCCTTTGAAGTTGAGAGTCTCAATATGATTATGAAAGTTTATAAAATTTTTGGCCTCACCCCCATCCTCACCAACGATATTTTGTTACGTTAACATCATGCAGTGATGCTGAAAAAGAATCATCAAAACTCATACAATCCTCAGCAGCTATTATAATTTTCATCACAGAAGTCTTTTAAAAAATCAATCTTACTAATACATACGGAATTTTTTTTCTTAATACTTTGTGGAAAATTTCAAGTAAACTAGCTTGAAAAATCTGAAAGAAAGTATGCTCTTCGACGAAGGAAAATAAATTTACAATTAAATGAAAATTTCCGTGACCCGATTTTCAATGATCCGCTGGGAATGGTTTCGCCCAGAAGAGGAAAAATCCTCCACATCGAAAAGCCCAACACCGTGACCTGGTCCTCGTGATCGTTTGATGCGACGGATACATGTAGTACATGAACAATCGACTGCCACTATTGTAGCCTATAACACGGGGCAGCGTTAAAAGCGTGTATAAGTTGACGATGATGGCGTGGCGCACGTTCGCCAACGGTATATTTCATTATTCTGTGCAAAGGGAAAAGCCGCTGATGGGAAAACGCCGGGGATTTTAACGTTGACATAATAACGTGCATAAAGCTAGGGAGACAGAGGGGGTTTTATACAGAAACACCGCGGTCATTGTGGATAATACCGGGGGCTTGCGACAGCAATCCATACACTGACACACACACATGTGCACGTTTTCCAGAGCACAGAGTGGCGCCAAGGTGTGCGCTCAAAAAAAAAAAGTGGAAAGAGTCAGAAGAATAAAATAAAAAAGGGGCATTTTACCCCGAAAGAGAGAGAAAGAGAATATCCCGGAAGATTTCACGAGGTAAAACAACGATGGGAATGACGTAATCGGAAAGGATGATGGAAAAAGGGCAAAACTTAACGAGCAAAGTTGATCCATTTCCAAAATAAATCTTATCGCTGATTTTATTCAATAATATTGTTATTTTCAACCGATACGATAAGTCCTAACTTATTGTAATAACTTCGTTATCTTCTACAAAAGAATTAAGTACAACGATGACGCTGATTGTACACGCACAATCGTACGATTTTCCGTAGATACTCACAGACACGCATAGTCATTCTTATATCCGTCATATCGCTGGGAATTTAACCGCATTGGTTAAGTGTACGCTTGATATTGATGATTTTTCCTCCCTCGAATTGTTGAAATCATCTAAAATATTAGCTATATAGTTATTATCTAGGGCCTGTACAGTTTTCCTAAATAGAAAATAGTAGCCATAGGTTAGATTTAATTCAGCCGATTTTGCCTCTCTCGAATCGCTGAAATCATCTACAATATTGTATTAGCTATATAGTTATTATCTAGTGCCTGTCCAGTTTTCCTAAATAGAAAATAGTAGGCATAGGTTAGATTTAATTCAATCGATTTTGCCTCCCTCGAATTGCTGAAATCATCTAAAATATTGTACTAGCTATATAATTATTATCTAGTGCCTGTCCAGTTTTCCTAAATAGAAAATAGTAGCCATAGGTTAGATTTAATTCAATCGATTCTGCCTCCCTCGAATTGCCGAAATCATCTAAAATATTGTACTAGCTATATAGTTATTATCTAGGGCCTGTACAGTTTTCCTAAATAGAAAATAGTAGCCATAGGTTAGATTTAATTCAATCGATTCTGCCTCCCTCGAATTGCTGAAATCATCTAAAATATTGTATTAGCTATATAGTTATTATCTAGGGCCTGTCCAGTTTCCCTAAATAGAAAGTAGTAGGCATAGGTTAGATTTAATTCAGCCGATTTTGCCTCCCTCGAATTTCTGAAATCATCTAAAATATTGTATTAGCTATATAGTTATTATCTAGGGCCTGTCCAATTTTCCTAAATAGAAAATAGTACCCATGAAAATTTTTCCACGGGTAATACAACATGTCAAAGAATATCTCGGAGTGCCGATCTCGTATCAGCCACCAAAGTTAACAGAGCGGCAGGGAATGTACGTAAAATTCTAACGAGCAGCAAGGGTGAGTCTTCTGACACCACGATAAAACTCAATTCTATAACAACCACGGCACAAGATGGATCAGAAATATGGACGCTTCGATTTCTCAATAAAAAAGCTACATATTATGTCCATTGTAAAAAACACCCTTACGTCTGGCTCATAAATACCCCGGCTATAACACATGGGACGACTCGAAGCAGGCACTAGTGAATTCACCACTTGAATGCGCATCGAGAAGCAAATTCCATTGTAGATGGTGTTTATAATAAAATGTGTAACCAAATTTCATCAAGCGTTAATAATTTCGATTGAACTCTGGCTCTTTCATTGCAAAAAAAATGAGGTTTGTGATGCTCCCCGGCCTTCTCGAGTGAAAGAGTCGGCTTTGGCGATAACAATTACTTTTGATGGAGAACTCTCACTCACTACTGGATATCAGTCCAATGTATACAATGATACAGTATGCATTCGTCTGTGCTATCAAAAAAAAATATATATATATCGATACAGAAATTTTGTCTCGCTCATCGAATCATATCACTCGACGTTTTCCGGGTCGTTGGGAACTCGACCAAACGTGCCGCATTATGGTGCTCGCACACAAAACGCCGTTGCCGGAGATCCAGTGACGGAACACACACGAGCCGTGCAGTCACCGTGCAATACATAACGCAAGCCAATCACAAATGAGTTTTCGGGCCCCTTCAAGCCTGACGCTTTGGTCTCCGACTGGGCCGGCTCGCCGGCCCAGAGTGAGCCGGCACCAAAGATCGAGTATTGTCGGTTTTTCGTCCAAACGTAGTAGCAACAACATCCCAAAATCGTGGGCAAGTCGGCTGGGACGGATACCAAAGCATCAGGCTCGAACCAGCCCGAAAATTCATCTGCAATTGGCTTGCGTTATGTATTGGATACTGCACGGCTCGTCTGTGTTCCGTCATTGGATCTCCGGCAAAGGCGTTTTATGTGCAAGCTCCCTTATACCGTAGTGTCGAATAAAGCTCGATCCCAACCGAACGAACGCCAATCCTCCGTAACGAGAGAAAGACAGGAATATGAGTACGGACAGAGAGAGAGAGAGAGAGAGAGAGAGGAAGAGGGAGTATCGATCTACCTCATCTTCGCCACTTACTCTCGCACAATGATAATCCGAAAATACTCTGTCCATGATTACGCTGTCGTTGCGAATTAGTTATTGACTCCCATTATCGATTTTACACAACAGGAAAACGCGGGAAAATTACGAGAGCGATTAGATGGATCTGCCACTGATCCTTCGATAATACTGCTTAATTTACCAGAATGATTTAACACTTTTCTAGTTGGCAAAATAAGGGATATTATATATTTGCAAGGGTTGGAGCAATTTTTCAACTCTTGGCTATGGATAGAGCAAAAAATCGTTGCGAATTAATTATTGACTCCCATTATTAATTTTACACGGGTTACACAACACGATTTTACACAACAGGAAAACGCGGGAAAATTACGAGAGCGATTAGATGGATCTGCCACTGATCCTTCGATAATACTGCTTAATTTACCAGAATGATTAAACCCTTTTCTAGTTGGGAAAATAAGGGATGCTATATATTTGCAAGGGTTGGAGCAATTTTTCAACTCTTGGCTATGGATAGAGTAAAAATTATTCGTTTCACTCCGAGCAACTCATGGGGATATTTCGTTTTCCTTCAATTTCTCGAAAACGGTTGAAAATAACTCACCAAATGTTTCCGGATACTTGTCGTGAATCACGAGCTCGATTCTTCGATATGATTTGTTGAGATCCTTTTTCTTCTTCATTATGAGAAGGCAAAATAATTAAACAATAATCTTCAACTATTCCTATCACTATTCTCGAACATTTGACTGTTTAAATATATATAAAATTCACAAGCATATTATTATACTTTCTTATACACCAGGAAAATATTAAAAATCTAATTTCAATAAGTTCACGCAAGACATAACAAAATCCCAGATGATAAGAGAACATTCATTAATTTGAGGTAAAATTTTGATAAGCAAAGAATCACGAGAGAATTCTTGCCCGGAGGCAGCGAGCCAGAAATAAGAAAAAAGTAGCCGAGTATGGCGAGGTCATAGGGTGGGGGATTAAGTGTGAAAATTCGCGTGACTTTTCCGGTTCAACGACTCGTATTTATCGTAATCTAAGTACATATATATATTCATTTCCACAAGCAAAAAAAAAATCTTATTACTATGTGCAATGTGACATGATCTGGCCTTCTGGTAAGGGGTGGTTTCCGCCCTATATACAGAGTGCAAGTCCACCAACCGACTTATAGCATTGTGGTGTACGTTGCTTGAGTTTTAACCCGGTATAACGGGCACTAATGTACATTTAATGTCTTAACTTTGAATGCACCGTCGACGCAGAGAAAATGGGGCGCGAAAGGGTGGAATGAACCAACTAGCCGAGATCGCATCTTAAATATGTTTTTCCCCCTCTTTTTTTTTGTTAGCGAGTCTCCGCATTGTATATAATGCACAGCGAAGAGCGAGTAAATACTGTGCGGATCTTGTGGTAGTAATAAGCACATATATATATATATATATATATATATGAAGAGTGACGGAGCTCAGAGCATAAGGGGGTGGTTTGCCGAGCACTGATATTTTTTTCACTGGAGAAACAAGAGCAGAGCTAGTAGAGCGCCCCCTTAAGACTAACTGTGAGCAGGAACGAAGGCCTCACAGTATTTTCTCGAGCATCTTTTTCCTCTCCCTTATTACGGTCCTGGCAAATCTTCGTGGGCTGAATATGCTTCGGTGAAAATAACCAACGGCTACGAGGGCAACCCCGGGTCACTTTGCGCTTATCGTTGTCCTGGGAATCAAAAGTTTATCCATTCTTGAAACTCGGGGATGGACTATAACGTATACAACCACCCTCTATGCTTCTGGAGGGTGGAAATCCTGTAGATTGGCTTGTTTATTTTTTTTTCAATTTTTCTACACCCTATACAGTTCCATTGGGTATCTGTGATAATCTTTTAGTAGTTTACTCTTATCACACCGTTACGCACATATTTTTTTATTTCGTGGATATTTGAGCATTTTGCTAGAGCGTCCACTGAAAATAATATTCCAAGGAACCAATCAAATATCAGTTGAATCAACCTCGCCGTGAAGTCCAATAAGGCATGAGTGGTTGAGTTGACCAACCCAGTTTAAATGGACGATTAACTACGCTGGTAAAATTAAGGTAATTTTTTTTAAATTCAGGACATTTCATGCTGAAAGAATGAGACTTGTAGGATAAAAGAAATGTTGAGCCCACATCTCGTTGCAAAAAAATCTAGATAAACTTTTGTCTATGAATGTTAACGAAAGTTTATTTAGCCATGAAAATAATGAATAATCCACTTGACGGAAATTCATTGAGCCGAATAAGTTACAGGTCAAACATTTGATAAGGCATAAATAACACAGATATTGATATTACATTAGTCATTGAATCGAAATGTCTATTTATAACATCGAGTCAATTGTTAACCTTAAAAATAATTTTATATTTTGATGTTTTTTATTTATACGAAAAATTTAAGTACCAAGACAAGAAATAATAATACTTTTGATATATTTCCAGAAAAAACTTTAGGGGTGAAGATGGAAGCTCAACTGTTCGGAGATGTGAAGAAGATGACACGTCAAAGTTGGAGGAAAGCTTCGAAATTTCGCGTAATGGAAGTAAGACGCATTGAGAATCTGTGTAAATTTCTGCCTTTAGCATTTACTAATGGGAATTTATCACCGATCTTGGCGAGAGTCGTTCGATCCAACCATACATTCACATAGATTGTTGCTGCACTTGACATTTTCGTTCCCCCCCTCCCATCAACGCCAAAATTCCTCGTGTTGATATTCACCCAAAAAAAATGTAATAATATCATTCGCTACGTTTTCGAAACCGCATTTTTGACAGTGACGATTCTACACCCATGAATATGCAGAATCCTGTCACTTGCAGATGTGACGGTTATAAGCTCTCGACGAAACGATAAATTGACGATTTATAAAAGCCTCGGTTGAATCGCTCCCGGAGTTATATGTATCCGTGACCTATTCCGCGTGTCACATTCATGAATATTTTTATAATTCAAAGTACATCGAATCTCAAACACTAAATCTCGTGCCACCAAGAGGAACCAGAACAAAATCCTACTTCATTATTCGTAATTTTATCACCCATGACAAGTGAGAAAATATTCATATTGTAGGAGGGAGAAAACAAAATAAAATAAAAAGAGAACATTTGTTCTACAATTTATCGTGGAATTTGTTGATTTTTGACAAAACCTCAATTGACTATGTGGATTATATGCAGGACATAATTAATTGGATAAGGTTTTCCAGTTAGGATTGATTACATTTTTCGAAGGCATTTCTCCATATCGATCTCATATTTATCCATGTTTGGTTTATTTCTACACGGATCAAATGTTAAGAGTGAAATGATATTTTAGCTTTGTAAATTTTTGAATGTTTGCTCATTGGGTTGCTCGAATTGTTTTTTAACCCCTGACTGAAAAATTATTGACTCAAAGAATATTATTTAGAATATTTTGAAGTTTATACGCCAGCCAGGAAAAATTTGACCATAAAGCTAATGTTAAATGTTAATTATCTCAACTTTAACATTCAATATCTTAAGAATGGAACGGACTCGCTACTTCATAGTGGACTATGGAAATTTGCCAGGATTGCCCCGGGTGGCTTCGCGCCCAGAGTAGACGCTCGGCGCGAGCGAAATGGCTGGACACCCTACATAGTTCTGACTTCTGCCCTCTTCCCTTATCATCCAGATCCTAACCACATTACAAATATATATCCGAGAAACTCGCAGCATGTGGTCTCATATTTATGCGCGTATATTTCGCGTTTTTATTCCGCCAAAAACCATCCCTCTTGGATCACAGCAAAGCCCAGGCTTACGTCTCATTTTATTGTTGAACCTTTTTTGACCTGGACAAGCACGTAAACTCTTTACTTCTCGCGAGGATACAAAACATGAAGAGTAAATTAGAAATTTGCCCGTTGCTTCCTCATAATTTTCTCCCGTTCGCAAAGTTACTCGATGGGAGAGAGCACATCTGACAAATATTTGGCTCGCTCTTAGAGGAAGCTTTGTGAACGGAGTTAAAATAATCCCACCAAAGGCATGAAAAAAAAAAATTACGATTGAAAAAAAAACTCCTGACAGTAAAATGTTGGCTCAAAAGATTGAATGGCAAAATGCAATTGAAAAAGATTACAATCATTCCTAAAATATGAAGAATGATTATTTTTTAATTATGATAATAATTTATTTATAATTTCGACAAGAATCTCAAGATTTCTATTTTCCCTTTAAATGTTGACCTGTCGAACCCAAACTTGCTACAAAAATTGGTTAAGGGACTAGAATATTTGGCATCAATTGTCATCAGAACCAGTGTTTAGATCTTATCAAACTTTAAATGTTACTAAATTTTGAATTTTTCAAAAAAAAAGGCGTAATCGTTCCAACATTCAAATACAAATTTAATTGAATAATATAAATAATAATGTATCGATCATTTTCGGTCTGAAACAGTCAGGGACTTTGTTGAATTTTGCATGAAATGTCCCATAGTAACTCATTATCCTTTCATTATGAAACTTTTACTCGTAAAGCCTTTGATCGTCTTAGCTGGCAAAATGCGTGAATGAGTCGATTATGAGACTCGTGAATTCTCGTTAGAAAACCGGTGATTCGAGTGAGCGACAGACGAGAGAATCATCTGAAAATAGGGATAATCGAGGTGAATCCATCACTGAATATCTACGAGTTATTCGACAGCAACGAAGATTCGATTAAGACGGGAACGACCAGGAGAAACTCTCGGGGGATTCCCGTGGCCTTTAATACTCGCCTACACCGATCTTCTCATCTCAGACCGTGACCTTTCATCAGTAAATCGTATAACTGTATAAGGGTTGCTAAGATATCGCACAGTAGGCATTCCTGCCTATACTAAATAGACCCTTGCCACGACATTTCTCGAAATTCGGTAAAAAAATGTACGATAAATGTTCTACTTTCCGTTTTATCGGATATAATAAAGTGTCATGTATATAAATCGATATTTGACCTACAGAAATTTATGCAAAATATAATGTACGATGCGGTGGAAATATACCGAATAAAATTCTTTGGTTTGTCATTTTATCGAAGTATTCCGTGAGTATTTTAGCAATATAATTTTAAAGAGCACACTGATGATAATGGCTATTTCTAATTTGACTCCAACGATGGAAAAATCTAACGAACCAGAATGCTCGAAAAACCTTATGTGGATATAGAGCGCATGCGATTATATTATCGGCGATGCATTCGTAGCGATATGAGATCGTTTACAGGTTTATGGTGCACATAAAACTTTATAGTAGTAAAACTCCTCTGTATAACCAGACGAAAAATTCCCCAAGATCCGACTAAGAACTTTTCATCTCAATTCTTCGGTGACTTTATAATATAATTTTAAATAATATATTATGCCCAAGCGCCTAAGCTTTAAGGCCAGCGAGTGAAGTTTCACAGAAAAGTCTCACTTCCTTATTTAGAAATAATTACAAGTTTCCCCATAGTTATATAGGAGTCGACGGTAATGATTTATGGGAAGCGCATATTATATTCATTATATTTATTTTACATATGGGGCATTCCATCCCAAAACGACCAGCGTCTGGCCCTCGCAATCGATTATTTTTTAAATCCCTAAGTATAGTGAAGAGCTTAGAAAAAAAAAAAAAATCATTAAGTAATCTTACTTTTTACATGGATCGCCAAGTATTTTTTTCGTTATTTTTTTTTAGTGCATTCAGTCATTTTACATATTATTGAAACTAACATCATAATTTTTTTTAACAATCTGCGGAGAATAAAAATAAAAACTATGATTTTTTGTGTGTGATTTTAAAAATAAAAAAGTTCATTCTTCGCAATAATCTTTTCTTATAATAATAATAATTGCTTGAACGTATATATATAATTATTTAAGTTCTTTTTTCTGCTGCTATGAAGCAGTTTTTGTCGAATTGTATAGTAAGAATTTACTTGACTAAATTGTTTTTTTTTTCGTCACAGACAATCTTTGGTGGGTATATATATATAATAATATAATATATATGTATATAATTTGTGTATGATATATAGTATACGTGAGCCATGTACACTATGGAGCTTCAAGTTTTGATTGCGTCCGAACCTACGATAATCTCTGTCTGGAAAGCATCCTAGATGCACTGGCTGGCTGGCTGGCTGATAGAAGCTCTGAAGCACCTGAGCTGTTTTCGAAGTAAAGGAAGTGCTATATATATCGCCAAAAGAGCGGGGGAATGGCTCTGAAGGATAGACCATCCTCCACGAGACTAGGTCGTGAGTCGATTACCGTGATTTCGAGTAATCGACCGAATAATTAAGTATTCATTACATCAACGAAAGTATTTTCATTAAATATGAAGCCCCTCATCATCCCCTTGCACAGCACCAACGATTCGACTCATTTACGCACAACTATATAGTATCAGCAATAGTGATCGACGATATGAGATGAGAGCTATATGTATAGTTCGTCTAGCCAAATACGTCATCTAATTAAATTTAAATTAAACATAAAAATTTGAACTCTTAGTTATGAAATTTTACACGTTTGAATTACAGCTTCCGACATGAGACAAAAAGTTTTTGCATTGTACTTACTCTCCCGGGTGTATTCGTCGTTGCGAGAAAAGTGTAATAAAAAATTGTGGTCGAGGCTGTGCTCTTTTTTATTTATTTTTAACTCTGTGTGCTCGTGTGTGTTCGTGGTGATAGTAGAAATTTTACTTGAAAAAAAGGTGAGACTAGAGTAGCATTGCAGCATGGGAAAATTTTGTTTCCAGCACACGACAAATTTTCTCGCTTGTTGTCGTTTTCGAGTCTGCTTATGACTTGGCTCTACGCTGTACTAAACACTTTTACGATATTGCGTCACGACCAGATTACGACGGAAAAATATGTCTCGTTTTTCCGGAGTCTGTGTGTGAAATACGGAAACAGCGTCCCATTATAGTATAGTATTCAAACTGATTTTCATTTTGATTTTGTAGATCATGAGTCATTTTTTTATTTTATTAATTGCACATACGATTGACAATAAAATGCATCGTTCGATAACGATCTGCCAAAGTGGCTCCTCATTAAAAATTAATTTTTATCAAAAATTAATTTACTCGAACTTGATTGTTGTCTCGTGAAAGAAGCCCCTACTCAACTGGAATAATAGCCCCTCGGAATAATAGTAGAATGTATAAAAAATTGAAAAAAAAAATTAAACAGCATCATAATACACCATATGTATCCACACTGGCTAAAATGACAAACGAAATATGGCACGTCCAATTGACTTACCTTGACAGATTATTGTAACGACATGAAGTATACTGATGGTCAGGTAGCGACTCCTCCTATGCCGTTCTGCCATATCGGAAAATATCTCGTCACTCTCTTTGAGAGTCTTGCTTCTTGATCCCGATCTCTGCAAAGTAAAAAAATAACTATTGTTACAGTATTACATGATGATAAATATTGTTACACTATATAAATTATTTTATCATTTTTCTACTTCTATTTTTTATTTAATTATTTTTTTTTGCGTTTTAACTTTTTGTAGTTAACTGCTTTCTTTGATATTAACTTTTTAATTTCAAATTGTTGCTGAATGACAGCGTTAAATTTTTGTAAATTGGCTCTACAATCGCTTTCCTCTTTCTGTATTGTATGAAAAGAACGAAAGAACTATCTAATTCTAACAATTGAGACTGTTACGTCAATCATTTAATTAATTCTCTTGCTAAGTTAGCATCGCAATAGTTCTTTTTTTTTTTTTTTATTGTAAATTTACTGAATTTTTCTTAAGACGAGAATAAAGCACTTACGAGTGTGAGGGAGATAGAACAAAAATTGTCAACACATTTTTCTCAAAAACCACTTGATGGAATCAAAAACTAATAGTGGGACTTAATCAATTACGCAAACGGCCCCACTATTCATTTTTTATTCCATCAAGTCAATTTCGAGAAAAATGGGTTAGCAGTTTTTTTGAGGTTCTTTTGTCTTTACCCCTGACCTTAATGATTGCCTCTATTCTATTAGCTACTATTAACTATTAATTATATTAATTGCACGGGTAAATCGATGGACGCATTTAAAAGATCATTTCAAAAGTCTATCGATAATCACCAAAGCGACTCGAGACAAGTACAGTTAGCGGTTTACGATAATGTCCAACAATATGAACTTAAGGAGCGAGCGAGAAAGGCTCTTACACTTGATGCATCGCATTTTATTATTTCTTCAGTTCATAAGTTCATTTTTATTATGCAAAACGTATAACGTCTCGAAGGTTTTCATGGGTGGGATGATTTTTTTTTTTTTTTAATCTTTTGATTCCGTCAAAAATTGTATTTTTCTTTTTTTTTGCAACTTGCAAACTTGCAACAATTTTCGATCGAGAATCAATGGTTATGCATGAGTATATATTAAAAATCCCATGGGGATGGCTTGCTCCGAGGAAATCTGCACCCCACGCGAAATTATGACCATGCGCGCTTCGTTAATTATGGTGATACGTTCATTATTATGAACTACGAGAAATCGAAACTTGAATCTCATTAGCAGAACAGAAGCGTTACGACACTTGTAATTATATGTATAAAAAAAATTAATATATCACAAGGATCGTTAGAAATATTTTTTTCATTCATCGGATGAATCGATTTCAATAGACATTTTTCACCAACTAAATCTGCGATGTATGACAATCCATCATTTTTACAAAATGATGCTGACAGAGTCAAAAACGTACACTTGGCATTAAAATTTATAAAATTCACGAATTTTTTTATTATACAGACGATATTCATTAACGTCTACATTTCAACGTCCGTGAAAGGCCGTATAATATACGAATAATTACATCTCGGACACTTGAATTAGCGAATGAAAATCCCGGGTAGATTTTATGGGCATGTTCGTAGGGTAGAGCGAGACGGATAAAGAGAGATAGGAGAGGTGGAATGAGAATATTCCGTCGGTTCTGCGGCTTCGACCCTTTCATAATTAGCGAGCAGTTAACACGCGTTCGCTGGATATCCCTCCCCCCACCCCCCTCCACTACCCCTCCCGCACACATATTATCCCTCATTCTCATATAACTCTATTCGTGGGACGTCCGGTTTTCATCTCACCCTTTCTCCGTCGACAAACTCGTTGGCGCCTACGGCGCCAGGATCGCGAGAGCTTGTCTACAAATTTTATTCAAACGGTTATCATCCACTCCAGTGGATGCGAAAGCTGAAATGTTCCGGAATAACGAGAGAACAAAATATACCCATTGATTGGGTATGCAACGCTGAAGTGGCACAACACTGATAGCCACACAAAATAATAGCGAAATCCTATGATATCTTTAACCGTTATGTACGCAAGAGCTTCAAAACTGCCAGGCTTTCTTTCTCGCTTTTTTGGCTGCCAACGTTGGTGGAAATTCCAGTTAACTAAATATTTTTATAACGATAGTTAATAATTACAAAATCCCATGAACTGTACGCAAGAGCTTCAGACCTCCCAGGCTTTTGTTTCTCGCTTTTTTGGTTGCCAACGTTGTTGGAAATTCCAATTAACTAAATATTTTTCTGACGGTAGTTAATAATTACAAAATCCCATGAACTGTACGCAAGAGCTTCAAAACTCCGAGGATTTCTCTCTCACTCTTTTGGCTGCCAGCATTGGCGGAGATTTCAGTTAACTAAATATTTTTATAACGATAGTTAATAATTAGAAATATTTTGTTGTAAGCTCTAGTTAACTGAATATTTTTCTGACGCTAGTTAACAATTGCGAAATCCCATGAAATGTACGCAAGAGCTTCAGAACTGCCAGGCTTTCTTTCTCGCTTTTTTGGTTGCCAACGTTGTTGGAAATTCCAATTAACTAAATATTTTTCTGACGGTGGTTAATAATTACAAAATCCCATGAACTGTACGCAAGAGCTTCAAGACTCCGAGGATTTCTCTCTCACTCTTTTGGCTGCCAACATTGGCGGAGATTTCAGTTGACTAAATATTTTTATAACGATAGTTAATAATTAGAAAATTTTTGTTGTAAACTCTAGTTAACTGAATATTTTTCTGACGCTGGTTAACAATTGCGAAATCATATGAACTGTACGCAAGAGCTTCAGACCTTCCAGGATTTCTTTCTCGCTCTTTAGATTGCGAACGAGGCGATGTCGAAATCGTTAGCAGAATTAGATCATCGTTTACGAAAAGGACATTGATCTGGATGCAAAGGTGATCGGAGCTTAAGTGCCGGGAATGATTGGAATTGCCACCAGGACAACCGAGTGCGAGACCGATCACAGTAACATCCGACACATTGGCGTCCGAACTGACAAAAAAAAAACAAAAAAAAAAGCACTTGGGAATTACAACACGATGATGTTTCACTGTAGTACGAGATCGATCGGGGCTTTTTGTTATCACCATTGGTTTGTTTGTTACCAGATCGCGATTGTTTAATCCAATTCGACAAATTGGAAAGCACCGGGGACAGAGCTCGAGCGTATAGAAGAGTAAGAGAGGAGAGGAAAAGTGGAAACTGTCGCGACACATTGGCCTGGAAATGGCGATGTAACAAGCTACAGTGCAACTCGGTCCAACAACGTCACAGCTCAAATAGCCGCGCCAGCAACCGATAACTGCACAGGATACACGGACGAGCATTGAGACATGGATAGCGCACGGGGTAGCACGGGAGTTTATAGATCGGGGCTGTACCACCGCGGTAAAGCCGTCGATGCGGGAGGCAGAGTGAACCTAGCTCGGGACAGTGTAGGGACTCGAACTCTCTCGCTGCAGTTTGCAGATTTACGAGGCGATTTACAAATTGGCGGTTATTGTAACGCTCGAAAATCAAACTGTCCTCTAAATCAAAATGTCCTTGGAGTGAGAGGAGCGTTCATTAAACGTCAGGACTCCGCCGTTTGCTGGGCAGAGCTATGGGTGCCTGCCTGAAATATCCTTCAATGTCGTACGTCACTGTGGCTCACAATGCACAGTCAAGTTTTTGTTATCACCATTGGTTAGTTAGTTACCAGATCGCGATTGTTTAATCTAATTCGACAAATTGGAAAGCACCGGGGACAGAGGTCGAGCGTATAAAAGAGTAAGAGAGGAGAGGAAAGGTGGAAACTGTCGCGACACATTGGCCTGGAAATGGCGATGTTACAAGCTACAGTGCAACTCAGTCCAACGACGTCACAGCTCAAATAGCCGCGCCAGCGACCGATAACTGCACAGGATACGCGGACGAGCATTGAGACATGGATAGCGCACGGGGTAGCACGGGAGTTTATAGATCGGGGCTGTACTACCGCGGTAAAGCCGTCGATGCGAGAGGCAGAGTGAACCTAGCTCGGGACAGTGTAGGGGCTCGAACTCTCTCGCTGCAGTTTGCAGATTTACGAGGCGATTTACAAATTGGCGGTTATTGTACCGCGCGGAAATCAAACTGTCCTCTAAATCAAAATGCCCTCGGAGTGAGAGGAGCGTTCATTAAACGTCAGGACTCCGCCGTTTGCTGGGCAGAGCTATGGGTGCCTGCCTCAAATATCGTTCGATGTCGTACGTCACTGTGGCTCACAATGCACAGTCAAGTGTGAGTAGTGGCAATGGGTATTAGTCGATTGGAATACACACACACACATGTGCATTCCAAAATATATACAGTCTACTGTAACCCAAGCTGAATGTTTGACTCTGCATGAGATAGATACTACGCGTAGCGTATGGAGATGTAGATGTATAAGTGCATAAGTGTCGAATATATAAGCGGGAATAGTCAAATACTCGGGACGCGAGATGAATATGGGCAACTGCATGGGCCGACGTGTATTTGGACCAACGATTCGTCCAATGGTTCCTCTTCTTCCCCCTTTTCTCACCCTCTTCATTCCATACTTTTCTCGGTATATTCTTGGCGATGAGGTGGCCATTGAAGAGGGTGGAAACGCGACAAGTGACAAATAATTCTCTAAGGAAAAACTCGACAAGAACTCGCCCCGAGGAAAGTCAATTAGCAGAGTATAAGTTACATATATATATATATTTTTGTTATTTTCGAATTTTTATTATTGTGTTCCAGCGTGTTCCACCAATTATTGATTATTCTTCGATTATTAAATAATACTACACTTAATTTTTTTCCAAAATTAAGCAAAGACATTTATTCTACAAAGTTCAAAGTATATTGACAAATTTTTAGGGATTTTTAGAACTACTTTGAATAAGGAAAAAAAATCGTTAAACTCGAAAGACTCATATGTTTGTATCAGGTCAGGTGTCAATATTATTTTGAGATTGAATATTTTGTAGTCGGGAGTTTTTGAAAAAAATTATTTTCTTTTCTTTTTCGTACTGCTGGGTAAATTTTATCCCTGTCGCATCTTTTCACGTTTCATCCCCTCCCAGAATAGAATAGGGGGGGGGGGGGGGGGGGGGGGGGTGTTCAGCCAAAGGATTATTAGTGATTGACGTAGATTTCATCCATTCTGTCTCATCTCTATTTCTTCTTTTATCCATCTCTTACTTTCTTGTACAAATTTATACATACATATACGTTGGCCGGGTGTATGTTTGTGTGTCGGGTCACATGTCGAGCTGGCCTCTTAGGGTCCAAGATTTCCTTCCTTCTCTCGCAATCTATTGCCGAGGCATCTTAGATACTCCCTCTCTATGTCTTATAAACGCCTGGCTTTCCCTCGAGGTGGATATATATGAAGACGAATGGTTTTATTCTCAGGATGAGGCTAAAGGCAAAAGTCGGAAGGACGCCGTATAGATATATACATGTATATACAGACACATATATTCGTGGATTAGAGTGTGAGAAAGAACCGAAACGCGTCGAAAGGAAGGATGTATATATATATATATATATATATATATAAATGTGTGTGTGTGTGTATATATATATGTAGCGGCAGAGAAAGCTAATCGCAGAGCCGCATAATGAGACCAGCGCTCGCTGTTCAATTTTGCGAAGTAGCTTTTCGAAATGAGATCTGAATAATGCATGGATGGAGATGCATCCCGCGGTTAACCCCCATCTCCACTGTACCGTTCTCCCAACGGTGCCCCTCGTAATTTTGCGATTGCGTAACATTTTTCACCTATCTCTCATTTCCTCCACTCTTATCTACACGGCCGACTATCCTCTATTTCATCGGGGTTGCCGCACTCTCGCTAGGCCATAGTTGACTCTCAAATTTCTCGGAGAAAAAGGGGATAAAAATACTAGACGTCACTTTAGACAGGATATCACCACTTTTCTGGATTTTCATCTCGCCGATAAAAGCATTCAATAAGAATAATAATAAGAATAATAATAATAATGTAAAAACTAAGAAAGATTCAAATCATGAATAGTGCGAATAAACCTCAAAAGGATCTTTCATATCCATTAAAACTCCTGTCATTTAAAATCCATTAATAAGTGGTCCAAGGGACACTAAAATAAATAAATAAATATTATAGGTATTTATTTAAATCACAAAATTGAATGACGAAATAAAATTTGAAAAAAGTTATAAATAATTCGTAGTATAAAATGAATCGTAATCGTTATTATAACAATTTATTCATAATTTTCACTTGTAACCAATTTTCTTTGTTATGAACGCAAAAATTTCTTCAATAATAAATAATTGTTGATTTATTGAAAATTAATTTATGCCGTAGGGCATTCAGCTATATTCATTTACGAAGATTATAAGTTGAGCAATGGAAAAAAATATCGTATCATGAACATGTAAAAATTGAGTGACAATACTGAACACTTTTCGTACGATTGACAAATGAATCATTGTTGATCGTCTGAGGCAAAAATTCTTTTTCAAATTTATAACTTTTGTATATTTTTATTATCACATCGACTTTTCCTTTAAGGTAACAGAGCAATATCTCTTATTTCTTTCTCTCTCGTTCCAATACTTGTTTCTCTCGCAAACGTCGAAAACGTAAGGACTGCACACGTGTCAGAGGAAGAACAGAGTGAGAATTATCACGCCGATAATGAATCACGAGCGGAGTTTCGAGCGAATCATTGAACTTTGCAACCGAGTGATTTTCGTGTATCATAGAACGCGAAACTCCAGAACTCCAGGCAAGTTGTGGAATTGTGGAATAGCCGTGACGGAGGAGAAAACAGAATGTGAGAGAGAGAGAGAAAGCAGAAGAAACGAGATAGATGAATTTCGTCGTGAGCGAGAAGCGTACTGGACGAGAAATGATTTAACAAGACAATTAACGTCGAGAGTAGAGAAACACCAGCGAGTATAACGGCCGGCTGAGCCCGAGACGCACACATATATATATATATATATATATATATATATATATATATATAATAAGAGCGCGAGCACGTTTAACGAGGGGCTATAACTAGCGAAGGGTGGATTTTATCATGACATTTTCCAAACTGATTTCTCGAGAGCGTCGACGCGCACCTCCTGGGGCAACCGATTCATGCTGAATATAACGTTAAGTTATACTTCAACGCTCAAGGATTGTTTCGTCAGAAATTAAATTATTATAATATACGGGATGACTTGATGGGACGCAGAGTTTTGCGACGAGGATATTGGGGCGTGAATTAATGCGAGGTCTCCGTTTATAAAAAGCATCCCGTGGACTTTAAGTACTGGAGAATTAAAAGAATTAAAAGAAAAAAATTACCAAGAAGAAAAATATAATCAATATATATTTCTCCTGCAGTCAACAAATACAAATTTTTATGTGACAAATTATGTAAATCTGGTACTTTGAGATTAATGCACGTCGTACATTTTCACATATCGCATACTTTGCACATACAAAATCATTGCACAGTATTATAAAAAAGTTAAAAAAAAAAAGCATTTGTGGTGCATAGAGAAATGAGATGCAACAGTGGAGCTAATTAATTGTATACGAAAAAAATATTTTCACATAACTTTTCAATACAGAATTTACACTGCACCAAGCCTAATCATACAAAATACAACCATACAAAACCCATAATCGTACAAAATCATTGCACAGTATTATAAAAAAATTAAAAAAAAAAGCATTTGTGGTGCATAGAGAAATGAGATGCAACAGTGGAGCTAATTAATTGTATACGAAAAAAATATTTTCACATAACTTTTCAATACAGAATTTACACTGCACCAAGCCTAATCATACAAAATACAACCATACAAAACCCATAATCGTACAAAATCATTGCACAGTATTATAAAAAAGTTTTAAAAAAAAGCATTTGTGGTGCATAGAGAAATGAGATGCAACAGTGGAGCTAATTAATTGCATACAAAAAAATTATTTTGTCATAACTTTTCAATACAGAATTTACACTGGACCAAGCCGAATTGGAGAAGGTGGAGAATTTACCAAAATATATCATTGAAGAAGTAAAAAAATAGACGAAAGAAATATATAAATCGGTTTGAAAGATAAACTTCTCCTCTTCTCTTAATAGAGAAAATTGAAAAATATATTTGTACAGACCGCGAGGCTATCAATGACGTAGAATAAAGTTGCTTGTGGTCTTACATATGGCCGTATATGTGGTCGAAGTCGCACCCAACATGAATAATATCCACCGAGCAAAACACATTTTTTATGAGGCGGTGGAATTACTTTTATTATTCTTGACGGGAAAGAGCATATTCCAAAGTACGCAGTACGCAAATCCTCTATTCATGTGTAATGTATCTATAGGTATAGTCGAAGTGAGTATTCCAGTATAACATTATATGACTTTTCACTGGAAAATATTTTTCAAGATATATTTTTTCCCTTTATTCTCACTCTATTTTCACTCTTGATTTATTTTCACTCTATGCTCCCTTGCTTCTTTATGTCGTCCGAGACATCTTTTTGTCGTCCGTCCATTTACCTTGCGGACGAAAAAAATATATTTAAAAAAAAAATGCATTTGAACGTCTCATGGGGTATACGATCTACTCATCAGCACACAGACAATCGATTTTGGGAAAAGTGACACATTCCTGATAACTCCCATGTGCATCATACGACCAATCGTAGATTCATCCACCATATAATCCATTAATCCATCCATTAATCCACCATATAATTCCTCCATTCATATAATAATATGAAAGAAATTCGACAAGGGCTTGAGGTACAACAAATGAAAAAAAAAAGCTACACGGGCATCAATGTTATAAAGTAAAACATAAATAAAGTTCCGTGATTACAGTGAGGCTTGTAGATACTTTAGTGTAGTTATCAAAGATTAACCAAGGGATCTCGATCGTATAAAATGTTAAGTGAAAAATTTGAGTAATCATCAAATTGAAACGAATCTCGTTATCTAAGTGAAATGAACGGGCAAAATAAAGCAAATTGTATTTTGCCCAATGGCTTCTCATAACTTTCCCTCATTCATAAAGTTTTCGCTGTAGAAAAGCCAAAATTAATTAGCCAATGTGCAAATTTCAATTTCCACCATTTTTTATATGTTTGTGACTCAACGAAAAATGGCACCGATTTGAAAAAAATCGAGTTTTACATTTCGTCGCTGGACAAAAATTAGAATATCGTAAACGCCATTATATATATGTATATAGCTTATATATTTTTATATTTATGATATTCTTTATAAATTATAAAAGATGGACACAAAATATAATTTAATTGCTGGTAAAATTTAAATCGATGTTTTTTTTTTCAATTTACTCTACAACGAAAAGTATAAGAATAAAAAAAATGATAGTAGACTTTGGTAGTTCATTTCGGTGAGTATTATAAGAAATTATGATCCAATAATGATCGATATAGAGTCTCGTAAATTTTTTACGGAAAGCTCCTTATAGATGCACAACATCGACCATTTTGGACTTATCTTTAATGACCTCATCCTCTCTCCCAGTTATCTATAATAAGAAATTTCCTTCGTCAGGATTATTTTGTGCCCATAGAATTCATGGTACGGTTAATTTATCTAATAATGAAAGTTTTAATTGGCAGCAAGAGAAAACTCGACAAGAACGACCGGGAGACCGCAAAGCAAACTAAAAATATACTGGTTGACGAGAGACTTGTCTGAGGAAAATTACATGACTGGGACAGACTAAGGAAAAATGTTACAAAACTGCTTTTAGCAAAAATTCATATGAAAAGCATCAAAGACGTTTCAGAGATTAATGATAATCAACATAATGAAAACTTTCACGTATCACTGAGAAAAAAACGTTAGTTCGAACTCACGTACTGCAAACGTTCGGGCCTGAAAATAAAGTTTACCATATACAAAAAATTTATGCAAATATTTGCCAAGCCAGTTTTTACCGTTCTCGAAAAAAATGAAAGGACAACGAAATATCCCCCTCAGCTAATGTCAGTCAAGCGCATAACTCCCATTTTTTTCCCTACAGCCAGTCGGGAGTTGAAAAAGCACAAGAGGATAATAATCAAATGACCAATACACTCCTGTCATCGCCTTTGTGACCCAGCGATTGTGACGCCTAACCATATCGATAACCCAAAACGGTCCTTTTCAACGCTCATCTCTCAATTTTTTTCCCACCCTGTGAAGCATCCACTCTCCCTTCCTCTTCTACATTTGACTGATAGAGTTCCCTCCATGAGGACGGTGGTAAAAAAAATGAAAAAAAAAAAAAAATCTGGTCACGTAGGGATGGAAAAAAAATGGTGTTATTATTGAGAACGAATGTAGCATCGTCATCGCGAGGATATTTTCGTCTGTCATTTTCAGCTAATAACGCTTCAATAAAAACGCTTCACGTCAATTTTATATCGGGAACACGTTGGAGATTTAAACAGGTGTAAAGCATCGATGTACTGAATGTGTATCGATGAAAATTCAGACTTGGCTTCTCATGGGACAGGTAATTTCGATAATTGTGGCCTTGATATGATCGACCAAAAAACAAGTAATCGTTATCGTTGTCACAGTTCTTGAATGCGAGCGTTCTTTATCCAGCACAAAATAAATATCAAAATTATTATCTGAACTTTATACCGTAGATTTTCACAAAAATGCTTTGCCCTTTTTATACATTAAGGGGACTCACGTGTTAAGCAACGATCATGGTTTTTTTTAACTATCCTATAGGTGGGAAAATAAAAATGTACCATTCTAAAAATGTGTGATTTCAATCGAATAACAGCGGCCATTATTTTGATCAAATTAATTGTATTAAAAATCGTCCGGAATCGTCCAAAAATAACACTGTAATTCCTCGCACCATTCGCACCGATAACCTGTAAGAACGTGGTTTTTTTTTACAGTCTGAATATAAATAAAATGGGCGACAGGTCGTTCAGGATAAAACAGATGCGAATTGAGAGCAGCATCGGGTATATGAGAGAATTTTCCCAAACACTCTTGGGGAAACAAACTCGGATAAATGATTGACGCAGGGAATAAAAGTTGTGATACGCGAGAGTTGGGGACTAAAAACTACCACGTCATATTTCGAGATGGGTCTATAAAAACGATCGTGGAATAACGTCAGAACGAAATGTGGAATATTAATAATCTTTATATACCCCGTCGATGGGTACATGTACGATCGTGATGGGAACCAATTTTCCGATTCGTCAAAAGTCGAGAAGTTCAGACATTATCGATCATATTTCATTTGATCCTATTTGAGCTTACGAGAATCATTTCAGAGTGAGAAACTCCATCGTAAAATCTTAAATTCTTTTCATACAAATGCGACCTTTCTATACGCAAAGTTTTTCTCATGAAAAAATTCAACAGTTTTTCTTCACGTGTTTGCAGTCCATTAAATTCTTGAAATACATATTCGGTTTGCATGTAAAAACTCATCAAATGCAAATTCATAATTTTTACTATTATTGGGCCTGACAAGAATATCATTCTTTTTAATTAAAAATTTTAATTTCATCTTTTGAAAAGAAATTATGAACCTGTAATATGTGAATTTAACATGTTTGATTGAAGATTAATCGGAGGTCTTAGATATACCGATATATCTTAGTAAAATAATTCATAAAACTCAAACAAAACAAATTCGAAGAAAACTGGAACTGAATTTATGAATGGTTAAAAATGATGAATCAACAAGTTTTAATCTGCGTTTTTGTTGGTTCAATTTTCTGTTTAACTCAAAGTCGTTAATGCAATGTTGTTGATTTTTTTTTAATTTTTACATTATCGTGTTGCATGAAAAAAATAAAATAAAACGAATCCGAATAATTTGCACGTTTTTTGGCTCAATTTTCTGTTTAACTCAAAGTTCTTAATGGAATATTATTGAATTTTAAAAAATTTCTACACTATCGTGTTGCATGAAAAAAAAAAAAATGAATCCAAAAAATACTGGAACTGAATTTATGAATGCGTTAAAATGATGAATCAACAATTTGCAAGTCTTAATTTGCACCCCTTTTCGTTCAATTTTCTGTTCAACTCAAAGTCCTTGATGCAAAATGGTTGAATTTTTTTAAATTTTTACATTATCGTGTTGCACGAGAATTTCCATCGAATCTAATTCATGGATGACACTGTACAGATTAAAGATCTTCAAGCATAAGAAAAAACTTGTTCACTCAAATAAATCGTTGATAAATTTTATTTATCGAATCAAGCGGGAATTGAATAAAAATTATATGTCTATATACATACATTTATTTCACGCTGAAGTCACGTGCCGCGCATATGCACATATATCAACTCATTCCCGCACTCATATAACTGCGGATTCTTGTGTAGCTTTTCCGCGGGCGGACCAACCCCCTGTAGCTTTCTCGGATGGATATATATATATATATATATATATATATATATATATCTCGCGTGTGTGTTCTACCACAGAGTTCAGATTACTTCCTGGCCCGAAAACATCTATAAAAAATTTATTGCACTGCACTTTAGATCAGTTTGGTGCTTACGGACCTGAACCCGAACTCAACTCCACGAGGTGACGCGCTCGTTCGCCAAGTTGTATATATATGTCTGTGTGTACACGCGCGACGTTTCACTATCGATATTAGTATCTGGTTTATCGTTGACGATCCTATTCTCGCTTTCCCCGTTCGTCCCAACTTTTCTGTATTAAGAACAACGATGGAATTGAAGATTTAAAGTTTTTCAATGAGAAAAATTTGTGAAATTATCGCAACTGTATTATATTTTCTATTAATTTATTTAGCGAAAAATCGAGATAATCGATAATCGAAATAAAAATATGATAATAAAATGATTCAATATTTTTTTCGATATCATATGTGCATAATTTTTATCCAAGGTAGGACTTTGTGCAGCGCACAAAATTAAATGATTAAAAAGTTTATAATTTTTAAATCAGTAAAATTTTCTTTTTTAGTTTATTTGTCGCGAGAGGCAGAAAATTGCAATCATAAAAATTAAGTTCTCACAGCATCCCTGGATCATTGAAAAATTCTGAGAATTGGTGGAATCGATTCTATCATGAATATTAAAAAATATTACGGACAACGGGGGAAAGAAAAATGATGTCGTGCGATGCCATCACGTTGTTTTTATAAAATCACTGCGACATAAATAATAAGTCTAAAAACGTATAAAAATCATTGAAAGGATGAAACAGTGAAGTAAAAAATATAGAAAAGCGACATAATCCCCGACACGTGGTTTACTTTGTCAGCCATTGGTCTCATCCACATTTCCCTATCCCTTAGAAAATATATTCGGTCCATTGAGCACGAAGCACGTGCGAGCCTCTGGGCACTAAACAAGCTGCACCATCTCATACGTTGCACACGTCGTCGTAAAAAAAAATCATTCACGAATTTCATACCATCATAGTGTCAGTTTCAATATCTAACAAATGTTCACCTAAAAAAAAAAAACAAAAAAACCCCCAATAACAATATTAATCCGCCTTAAAATTCGAAAATAAACCATAAAATTTCCCCATCAAATTTAATTCTTTGCGTGAAAGTGAAATTGCACAAAAATAAAAAAACACTGGAAAAATTACCAAAACTATAGTAGAATAGTTCTTAAATGTTTATTTAATTTGGTTATTGTATTTTTTAGAAAGAGATTTAGTTTTAATTGCACGTTTAATCGTCGCGCGATGATGAACAGAGGGAGAGAGACGATAACCGGCAAAATAGACGTATTGACGGGGCGAAAATGTGTTTTTCCACAGGGACGATGGTTAACACGCGATGGCAGGTCGCGGCAGACTAGCCCGAGGTAGGACATTTGGGAAGGTTCGAGGCTACCCTCAGCTCCTTCTCTCCTGGCGTGTGCGCGCGTATGCGTCGCGTTCGTGTGGGTAGAGGCGAATGAAGGAAAGTATAGACCGCGATGCACGGCTCTTCTGATCTATATATATATATATATATATATTTGTATAATACGTGTTTGTGTGTGTGTGTGTGTGTGTGTGTGTGTGTGTGTGTGTGTGTGTGTGTGTGTGTGTACGTGCATGCGCATATACAGGGGTGAAAGAGAGAAGCGGATCGAGACACGCGCGCTTCGTCCGGTGCTCGCGCACGTCGGCGGCGTCTGTGTGGTACAGAAAACACCGGCAGGGCGATAGAAGGGGTGGAAGTGGAAATGGTCGCGAGAAGGATGAAAGCGGGAGAGAGAAAAGCGCAAAGACGGCAATGGGGGATGAAACAGGTATACGATGTAGTGATATATATATATGTATATATCACTATAGAGAGAGAGAGCAAGAGAGAGAAACGAAAAGATATTCGAATAAATATAATTTTTTCAAATATCGAAAATATTATTTATGTTAGGAAGTATCAAAGAAGAAAATGAATCCCTCTCGAACTTCAAGTGTGAATTTATTGATCACCAGACAGGGAAGAAGATAAAAAAAAGATTGAAGAGAATAACCATCACAAAAGACATTTTACAGATTAAACAAGCTGGTTGGCTCAAGAAAAGATAACTAGATGGCACGAGTGCCGGTACAGTGCCGGGACTTGTACGATGGATAAAATATAATGAGAGAACACACGTGTGCGGTTAGGAGTTTGGATAATTATTATTATTAGTATATGTGGTTGGGGCTGGCTCTGGAATTTGGATAATGAGAGGCAAAAGCGTCAATCGGGGCTGTAAGACGACCGTCTGCTGACGGTAAAGAATGGGGCGCTCAAAAATTCGGCTGTTGTAATGAAATTGCCCGACTTTTCACGAAAAATAGCCGGGCTTAAGATGTTTCGTTAAATATATATTTATTATTAAATATATATATATTTCATTAAATTTATATTATATTTATATTATATTTCAATTAAATTTATATTATATTTATATATATTTCCAATTTCTCTGTTATCTCTGGTATATTATTTTATCAATCGCGAAACCCAAATTGTAATTAAAAATTCTCAAGTACTTTGCTCCGATTTCGTTTATCTTAATATACAAGCTTAAATATCTGAGAGATTATAATTAAATTTGATAAATTTTTTACATTAATGAATATAAATTCATGCAGCGATCTGATGTGCCATGTGGAGCTCCTAGAGCGGAAGGTAAAAGAGAGAATATAATAAAAAATGTTTTATCAGTTTGCCTTAATTTATTTAAGCGACGCGAAACTTGGGTATTTCGATATATTTATCGGTTTTTTATTATTTGGACTCGAATGAAGTGGGAAATATTTACGTATGCGAAGAATCGAGAGAGTACATTTTACAGCCCGAAGCTCACCGAGTATCTTTGCCCAGCCATTGAACCTCCCCACACACCACTTTATTTTTCTACTCATTTAATACAGAAAGTATCGCCGAACGCGTATTTTCAATGGTACATTAATTATATAATTTTGAAAAATGTGTCGATATCTATATCGACAGATTTTAGACCAGTATCAACCATATTGATAAGAGACTAGTTGAGTTATAGCATTGTAAAGATTTGATGCAATCATTTTTACTACTTCATCGTCTGTGTCGTCGTGTACGCCAGTGCTCGTGTCACACATATTGAATCTTCATGGAACTTTATTACGATTATGCGAGTCTCCAAAGTCCCAGTTATCATGGCATTAAGACCGTGTCTGAGCAATGAGAAGAACAAATTTACCTCGTGCTATTATTATTTTATTAAGGTAATTTTAAACCGATCTAAAGGTCATTTTAAGCTGATCCTGTCAGGGACATTTTTTGTTTTCAAATGTAAATTTGCTTTAACTCATGTTCGCAGCTTCCTCAAGCTCGTCAATTTTCGTTACCTAATGGAAGCCAAAATTTAGGTGCTTGGTCATACATGGCGCTTCGGGGTGGGGATACGTGGAAAAATTGGACACTTTATTCACGGAAAATTTGGAGTTACTTTAAGGACTCAACAATTCGTGAGTCTTCAATTTTTGGTTGATTTTCCACAGTCACTCCATTCACGCTGGAGGAACTTTGGGTTCCTCAAGCCGGTCACTCCACGTGCAAATAGCCACAGCAAAAATCATATATATATATGTATACACGCATGTCCATATCATGGTGCATTTTACTGTTGGAAAACTACATAGCGAGTCTATGGCATATATACATGTGCAATATATATAGGGAACTTTGTCGTTCGTTCATCACGTTGGCCCAGGTCGGGATAGTTAGCAAAGCTAATAATCCGAATTAGGATTCAAAGTGGATGCTGCGGCGACCCCCGGGAAGTGAGAACGCGAGCTCTCTCTTGATATATGTTACATATATATATATATATATTGCTATGCCATTCTCTCATTCTGCTGTGCGAGGGCTGGAAAGGCGAAGGGTGAAGAACGGTGAGTGCGAGCGGAAAAGAGATAGGAGAGACGAGAGTTATACACTTCAGCTTCCTGGTCCACGATATATAATACGCTACGGACGCTCCAGCTGTTATATTGGTGCAGGGCTTATGGCCACTACCTACCAGTACTGTATCAACGAATTCATGCACTGAATTCTCTCGAGTGTATACCTGTGTAGGAACCTGGCATGTGTACTAACGTCTCTAGTTCATCTCTGTTACGTGATTTACAATCCATGTATGTAATGTATCAGCATGTACGTAATGTATCAGTTAAAAAAATATTCTATGACCTCGACAAATCAGACGACATCATTTGTTAAAAAATTATGGATGTCCTGATAAACTAAATGTCCTGATACATAAATGGCCTTTAACGAGAGGCATTTTGTAGGGACGTTTTCCGACTAACTTGCAGGGTCGTCCGCCAATATTAATAAAAATTATCAGAAAATTATTATAATTATTCATGATGTAAATTATTTCACTATATTCGAATTGCATTTTATCATTCAATTTTGTGATTCAACATTTGAGAGTCGTTTGAAAAAAAATTATTTCGTAAAGTAGAATTATCCAATGCCAAATATACGTGTCTTTTTTTCCTCGCGGGCATTTTTTTTTTGTCGTCATGCAAATATCCAAAATTATGGATGTCCTGGTAAACGAAATGTCCTGATATATAAATGGCCTTTAACGAGAGGCATTTTGTAGGGACGTTTTCCGACCAAGTTGCAGGGACATCCGCCAATTTTAATAAAAATTATTATAATTATTCATGATTTACTGTAAATTATTTCACTATTTTCGAATTGCATTTTATCATTCAATTTTGTCATTCAACATCTGAGAGTCGTTTGAAAAATATTATTTCATAAAGTAAAATTATCCAATGCCAAATATACTTGTCTACCTTTTTGCCTCGCGGGCATTTTTTTTTGTCGCCATGCAAATATCCATATTGCAAAAGTGTATCTTTGAAGTGTGCAAATGAATTCCGAAAGAATTCAGATCAAACTATTTTTTGATCATTGCTTAACAGGTCCGTTTCGAGCTCAAAAAAATATCACATTTCCATGTACACTTTTCGTGAAAGTATGACGTACCTATACATAAGCTACTAGCTGCTCACAGCGGAGAGATGTATACTTGAATCAGTAGAAAATATAACGCACCCCATATACGCGAGAGATCAAGTCAAGCAATGGTAGCGAGAGGGCACCGCGTGAGGAGCACAGGAGTACTATGGAGTAGAGGACGCCGTTAATGGACTCTTCAAAACTAAAAGGCTGCGGTAGTCGCTGACGGAGGTGTACGTAATAGATAGGTCGGGTAATTGCTTCACTTAACGAGAAACACGTTCGACCATCCGCTTCTCCGCCCCCCACCCGCCCCACTGGCCCATCCTCATCGCACTCTTCGCCCACCACCATTCGCGCTCTCTTTCTCTCTCTCTCTCTCTCTCTCTCTCTCTCTTTCTCTCTCTGGCAACTCCCTCAATGCTCAACCAGCCTCCCCATCCACCTTCGTCAAGAGACCACCACTAGCACTGCACAATATTAACAGTCGTGCTCTCTGATATACAGACCTGGAGGTTCAACTCTCGTCTCGAGCTTTATCATTTCTCTCCCTCTGTATTAAAGTATAGTGCACAGAACATTCTGTAGTTGTAGTTATGTACACAGCCACGACCTCTTTCGTCGTTCTGACTTCTCGTTATTATTATTATTATTATTATTATTATTATTATTATTATTATTATTATTATTATTATTATTATTATTATTATTATTATTATTATTATTATTATTATTATTATTATTATTATTATTATTATTATTATTATTATTATTATTATTATTATTATTATTATTATTATTATTATTATTATTATTATTAGTACTACTACTACTACTACTACTACTACTACTACTACTACTACTACTACTACTACAGATTGCTGGTTTAGGATAAGTCTGAAATGTTAGCGAATATCTACGTTCTTTCACGGAATTTTACTCACTTAAGGGTGAAACTTCACACTACCGCGGTCAGTAACAAAAACTATGAACCGTTTATGGATGATTGACATGACAAGGAAATGGAAATTATGAGCGCAATTCTGGAATTTCAATTATTTCTATATGATAAACTTCTTACAATTTTTATTGCCAATGAAACCCCCCAAAAATTTGGGGCTTATTGGTAAATACCAATAACAACCCGGGAGAGGATTCTTCACTTTGGCATGAAAAGGAGAGCGCAAAGCCCGACCCACTACTGCAGCATGCAGCCTTAATTGCTTTGAGGCCCGAGCACTACGCAAAATCCTCGAGCCACTATACCTCGTTATTGTTAGTCATTTTCGCAATGGACCTCCGCATCCCTGTATCTTCGAGTCAGCAAACATAACTTCATAAATGTCAAAATAGAATACGATGCGAGCTATTGGTTTCCAATGTTCCATGGTCCATGGCGAAAGCCAGCATGTGCCATTTTGCGCAGTCGAGCAATCAGAGATGAGCAACAACTAATTTATACAATTATCCGAAGCACATCCTCAGCCTGACAAGCCACTATTGTACCAGCAGAGTCAACGATGGAACAAAGCTGGAAGAGGGGAGACTACCCTGACTCCAAGAGAGATGGAAAGATCGATGCGACGTGGCACGGAGGTTCCTGGAAGTCGAAGTACACATCCCTTGCTAGAGACGCTTCTGTTACCTTTTCCGCCACCTCTCCCTCTTCATTTCGACGCTCTGGAAAGTCTTGAGATGAACAGGTTCTTGTTGAGCTGGCAGCTTCCTTGCTCTTCCACGATCGTTCTCGTAGCTTCGAGAAAGCCAGGGGCACGAAAAGGGTGTGGTAGAGTGGCATCTTGGCAGGTGGAGGGAGAGAGAGAAAGAGACAGAGAAAAAAGGTAGCGCGAGAGAAAGAGAGACAGAGAGAGAGAGAGAGAGAGAGACAGAGAGACGGAGACAGACAGAGAAAGACAGAGAAAGAAAGAGAGAGAGAAACAGACTTAATGACAGTGTCCCTTGGACACTAGTTTTGTGCAACGTGGTAGGACCAGTAGCATACTATTCTGGTATATTCTCAAACACACATACAAAAACGTGTACGGGGAAATAAAAATCTAAACTCTCCCTCCAAGCCAGCCATGGAATGATCAGGTCTAACGATCAATCTACAACCTCCCGGTTTTATGTAAAATCTGAGAAGTATTACGGCCAGTTATCACAAAGCCTGGCTCAGCAACCTCTCATGACAACTTTTCGACTCACTCGTTCATCTCTTTGTGTGCCGGGGCAGCATGCTGATCATCGGACTCCAAATTTGTTCTGTATGCGAAGTAAAGTAGAACTGCATGATTTTTGGGATCCACCCGCGATAGCCAAAGGTCGAGGATACTCCTGAGCTTTCTTTGGTTGGGCTTGACTTGTCCTATTCCTATAAAATGCCCCACAGAGGGTGTACCATGCCAGTGCTCCCATATAACATGGTAATGGTTCGTCTCTCGTTCTCTATGCTTCACCGATCTTCCGGGGTGTCCGCGTGACTCGGCTTCGAGTTTCTACAATGTGGATCCTCTGACGCGGTCGCGTGTTTACCTATTCAACGCACCTGCTATGTGTATATATAAAGTTGGAACTGTTGAGTGAGTTGGCCGGTCTCGAGATTGGTCGAATCTGTACAGTATGAGCATTTCCGTTGGATATATGTTGGAGCAACATACTGATCCCTCTGTTATATTCTGTGTGGGCAACTATGTACTACGAGGTTTGCTCAGCCCGCTTTGCAAAAGGGGATGTGACAAGCCCTGCGCGGCGTATGGAGATTGAAACCCTGCCAGTCCCGAGCACAAACAACGTCCGTAATACGAAGTGTCCTGGAGCTCAAAGGTCGTCCCCGCGACAACGCATCTAATTACTTCCTTCCTCCCTTCGGGTGTCACGATGACGAATTTACATCTTGTTGGCTCAAGCGCCTGTATTAGTGCCCAGATGCTGGGTGTTCAATTGGACCATCGCCACACAATTCGCAAGATCGTGGCTGCCCTCTATATTGGATATCTTACGATGTATCGCGCCTTCGGTTTCATAGTACATATAGTATATGAGGAAGGGTATAAGCGTACCCAAATGGCTCCGAAGATATATCAGTAAATACGTATGAGCAATTAAACCATCACTAGATAATTCGTAAGATCGTGGCTGCCCCGTATATTCGATGTTCCATATGCTGTATCGTCCGTAGTGTCATATACACGTATACATATGTGACATATGCATATATAGGAAAAAAAGAGTGCGAGACGAGGGACCCTTGAAAAAATGAGCGTTTGTCATAGTTTAAGCATCGTTAAATTGTAGCTGCCCTCTATATTGGATGTCTTATGCTATATCGTCCTGCCTACGGAAATGGCTCCGAAGATATATCAGTAAATACGTATGAGCAATTAAACCATCACTACATAATTCGCAAGATCGTGGCTGCCCCGTATATTCGATGTTCCATATGCTGTATCGTCCTTAGTGTCGTATAGTAACACGTATACATATGTGATATATACATATATAGGAAAAAATGAGTGCGAGACGAGGGACGCTTGAAGAAATGAGCGTTTGTATGAATCTTGTCCCAGTTTAAGCATCATAAAATTGTGGCAGCCCTCTATATTGGATGTCTTATGCTATATCGTCCTGCCTACGGAAATGGCTCCGAAGATATATCAGTAAATACGTATGAGCAATTAAACCATCACTACATAATTCGCAAGATCGTGGCTGCCCCGTATATTCGATGTTCCATATGCTGTATCATCCTTAGTGTCATATAGTAACACGTATACATATGTGATATGAGAAAAAGAGAAATGTATATATGAGAAAAAGAGTGCGAGGCGAAGGACTCTTGCAGAAATGAGCGTTTGTATGAATCTTGTCATAGTTTACGCGATTCTAAAAAAATTTAAATACTTCGTGTGAGCAAAACTCCGCGTCAACAATTTCCATGATAAACGATAATGAGCTTAAAAGTTCAAACTGTTGTAAAAACTCCTTTTTTTATATTATCGCACGTGATTAATGGGTTAATCCTATTTCATAATTTTAAGAAATTTTAATTTGATTACAGTGTATACGGGAAATACTTTGGTCATTTTGGTCTTTACAATTTCCCTCTTTTTTACATTGTCTGTAATTGTGTGAAAGAAAAAAAAGTAAAATGAAAAAAAAAACACACACACAACACATAGTATTCCTTTCCATGATTGCTATTTTCATTATACAGACGAAGCAAAGGAACGCTGAAAATGCAATGCGTGACTCCCGTTCTCTGTTTGTCATGCGTCTGAGTCTGCCTGTATTCTCGAAATGTAGGAGTGTAATCAGCGTGAAATGTTTCTTTCTGGAGACAATCCTTTTTGTGCATTTTACGTAGTTCACTCACCTTTACCAGCCTGACAACATTGTGTGTTATCCAGACCGGAGTAGAAAACTGGATGCTTTTAAATTTACAATGAAAAGAACATGTCGAGTCTGTTCATTTGTCCGGCGAAAAGTATCGAGTATTATGAGCAATATTTTTCTATAAATAATTAAAAATTCAGATCCATTACGATCATTCCTACCGAATGCCGAATGGTATAACGTGCAACAAAAATTCAAACAAATCACGCTACAATGTAAACGACTAAAAAATTGATACACGAAAAAGATATTTTTTGATGTGTTGATCAAACGGCGATATGAAAATATCGCATAACATAAAGTGCTTCTCATAACAGATGCGATACCTTGTTGAATATTTTTTCCTGCTATTGCGACGAAAAGAAAAAATCGTGTGCCATCTGTACTGTAGTATAGAATAAATCGCATCATGCCAATAATCTTCCATGGACCTAGATATAAATATATTAAGTACTATTTTACTGTAAAATATATATATAATACTTGATATCCTGTAATGGAAGGTGAAATCGGGATTTACGAATGTCACGTCGCATTCAATCGGACATACGAGATGCCTAGTCTGGAAGACCCAGAAGCAAGAAAAGGCACCACAGAACGATACGAACTTGGGTGGCCATCGATCCACATCCCCCATGACTTCGTAACACCGATCGAATTATCGAAACTCACTGTAAGCACGCTCCATCTCCATTCCGTATACATACATAAATAAATATATATATATATATATATATATATATATATATATATATATATATACTTTCTACATTTCTCGGCGAAACTCTATTTTACAATCAACTAGAAATCTCAAGATATTCTATAGTCCTTCAAGTGGAGGCTAGAGAATACCCATCGATGTTTTTTTCCCCTTTTTTTCTCTTCCACCCGAATCAGAGATTGAGAGTACAAAAGGCAAAAGTCAGGATGATCCCTTCCAGTGACCTGATGTATATTTACAGATTTAGATCTGCTGCACTATTAGTTATGATCCAAGTCCATTTTATATTCGGTATTTTTATTATTATAGCACACTTGAAGATATCGACGTGGTTGAAAAATGTTATCAATATTCCGTAAACAATAATTCGATTCATTAAAAAATTAATAAATCATTCAATCGATAGAAAAACGTGCAATCCAGTCTATTGCTTCTTTATAATTCAGCCATATTAGAGTGGTCCAAAAAAGAAAAAAAAAATGTTTACCCCTCGTAAAAAAAGGAATTAGGCGCAATAATTTGTGAATGGGCGTGGAGTTGAACTATTTTGAAATATTCAATAAATAATTTCAATAAACAATTTCGAATAAAGATTGAAGAGTAAAAATAATATATGCGACGATTGAGAATAATTATGACGTAGAAAAATGTATTAGACGCAATAGTTTGTCAACTATGTGCGTGCAGTTGACAGGATTAAAATTACCCGACAAGTGATGGAAAAGATCATGAAATGCTACTCATCAAAATGCAGTGAAAATATAAAATTTGTCAAGATAAACAATTTTGAGTAAAAAATGAAAATAAATGACGAGACGAGTAAGGATAATTATTATGTATAAAAATCTGTATGTACCAGTCATTAGTTGCTGTAACAGTTCCACCGCTTATTAATTTGCAACAAGCGCAACGCGGTGGTGGCATTTGCGTTATTCGAGGGTGCAAGGCCTCGTGCATGTGCCTCACACACTGTACATTTACTACTCCTCGTCGTAGAATTAGTAGCAGTTCCCACACTAATATTACTACATGTTATGTTTACACGAGCAGCACCTGCGAGTAGGGAAAATGTTTGCCACCACCACTTGAGCTGTGGAACTAATGTGTAACCTAAAATTAACTATATCACTCAATAGCTTTTACGAAAATAATAATAATAATGCTCGTAATTCACAGATGTGAATGAAAATGAATATTTCATGCAGAAAGGAAATAAAAGTAGAAACGACATGATTTTCTTCGCTAATTGTAGTCTCGTCTTGCCGCTACAGGACAACTTAAAATTCTAAACTCTGAATTGTCGCACTCAATAGCTTTTACGAAAATAATAATAATAATGCTTGTTATACACAGATGTGAATAAAAATAAATATTTCATGCAGAAAGGAAATAAAAGTAGAAACGACATGATTTTCTTCGCTAATTGTAATCTCGTCTTGCCGCTACAGGACAACTTAAAATTCTAAACTCTGAATTGTCGCACTCAATAGCTTTTACGAAAATAATAATAATAATGCTTGTTATACACAGATGTGAATAAAAATAAATATTTCATGCAGAAAGGAAATAAAAGTAGAAACGACATGATTTTCTTCGCTAATTGTAGTCTCGTCTTGCCGCTACAGGACAACTTAAAATTCTAAACTCTGAATTGTCGCACTCAATAGCTTTTACGAAAATAATAATAATAATGCTTGTTATACACAGATGTGAATGAAAATAAATATTTCATGCAGAAAGGAAATAAAAGTAGAAACGACATGATTTTCTTCGCTAATTATAGTCTCGTCTGGCCGCTACAGGACAACTTAAAATTCTAAACTCTAAATTGTCGCACTCAATAGCTTTTACGAAAATAATAATAATAATGCTTGTTATTCACAGATGTGAATGAAAATGAATATTTCATGCAGAAAGGAAATAAAAGTAGAAACGACATGATTTTCTTCGCTAATTGTAGTCTCGTCTTGCCGCTACAGGACAACTTAAAATCTTAAATAAACTATATCACTTGATAGCTTTTACGAAAATAATAATAATGCTTGTCTCTCACATATGTCAATAAAAATGAATATTTCATCCTGAAAGGAAATAAAAATACATGATTTTCTTCGCTGATTTTAGTCTCGTCTTATACCGCAACAGTATAACTTAAAATTCTAAACTCTGAATTGTCGCACTCGATAGCTTTTATCAAAGTAATAATAATTATTGTTTTATCATCAGATATGGATATCAAAGATGCTGGAAGAAAATATATTTGTCTCATAGGAAAATTGTTGTTCTGTAAAACTCTTCTTTTCAACATTTAAAAAATGCCACTTTTTATTCCCTAGTGCCCGCAGGGCAAAACGTCACATGTTTTCGTTTTGTCCGATTGTCGAAACGGCTGAATTTATCTTAACATAATTTTGCATAATTATTCTGTCGTTGACGGACAGTGTTTGTGGTAATTCTTAATAAGATTGGGTCTGTACTCACGTTGATATAATACTTTTAGGCAAAAAATACTTTAACTCCCTCGTGTACATGTCGAAAATATGAAGAAATGTATCGTAATGCTACGTTCACACTGCCAACGAAAAATGTCCGGTGAATAATGTGCTATGAAAAATTAAGCCTAAAGTATTCCCTCCCCCTCCCCCTCTTCATCATGAGAAATTGTCGTTTTTATAATTCTTGAAGAGGTCAGTTTTTAGAAAAAAAAAATAGCCTAATGGTAACACATAATATTGAGAATGAGGAAGATACTAACTCTAATCCATTCAGATTTGGTCAATTATTTTTTATATTATTTACCCTAGAATGTAGAGTGTAATTTTTTTCAGATTTTTCATGCTTCGCCTTTCAGAGCTACAAAATTTCAATCTTCAGCATTATAAGAATAATTATAATTGTTAATGAATTATTATAAAAATTCAACTGTCCTCGGGAGACGCCCTCCGATCACACAAACGAAGCGGGAACGTCTCCCGATTGTATTTTAAAAATAATGGATGAATTTTTATGATAATAAATTAACATTTATTATTATTCTTATAATAGTGAAAATAATTTTACCCTTTTTAAATCTTATTATGTTATTGAATTTTTGGTAACTGTTGCAATCGGGAGTTTTTTTTAATTTTTTTTTTTTTTTTGTATATTCAGCTGCTGCTTGGCGCAAATTTTCACGAACGTATTATCTACAATTTTTATTAACGGATTTTTTATATTCAATAAGGCGGAAAAATGGCATGACAAAATTCGTTCGACCCTTCGTTCGTCGAAAAGAAATAAAAAATCTAGATAAAATATCAAAAATCCGGTAACAAAAATAGTAGATTAGTCCTTAATTAAACTTAGTTAAGCAAGATGTGCTTGATGAGAAATCTGTTCAAATTGATGGAATTTTTTGCTTCTTATTTCGATATTTCATCAAATATTTCATAAAATGTTTTAGATTTTGCCGAGATTTTGATGCAAAATAACCTAAAAAGAATGTGCAAAGTTTGATGAAAAATGCTACACATGGGTGGAAAATTTTGAAAGTCACTATAGCTTCCCCTTAAAATTTATATTTTGTTTTCAATTTTTTTTAATTTTCTCTCGATTTTGAGTGTATGATATTCAACAATCTATCGAAGTTGCTTCGTAAAACTATGAAAGGAAATCTCATCCGTGCGGCAAGGGAGCAGCAAAAAAGCTCACGCGGCTAAAGTCTTCGTCCCTCAAGCGGAAAGATAAGCGGAAAAACATTTTCTCGGTGAACGGCAACTTTTGCGGATGAACAAACTTCTTATATCGTGTGTGTAATGCGATACGAGTAATGATAGTTGGAATAAAAAATTTAACAAAAAAGAAAAGAAAAGAAGAGGTTGGAATAGAAAATTTAACAGAATAACATGGTGAGCAAAAAAAAAAATTGCGTGATGGGAAATAGGCAAACAGGAACGAAGGGGTAGGGGGAGGGTGGGGGGGGGGGGGGGGGAGTGTATGTGCATGTCACCGAATGGGCTTTCTCGAGATTTACAAATCGCCAGAGGCTCTGATGTACACACTAGCGTAAAGGCTGCATCTGTAAAACGTTTACTCAAAACGTCTTTGAAAACTCGTCGTCTTTGTTGTTGTCTTCGTCGTCGTCGTTGTCGTCGTCGTTCTACCGGTAATACTTCGCAGATGATACACGAGCCCGGGGAAACGGATCGTATGCAGAAAAGAGAGACGAGATCGAAAGGAGTCGTGAGAAAAGGATGCTTTGCCACCCATCGCGCGTCTCTGTAACGTCAGAAAAGCTTTTGGCGTTTGCAACGCTGGATGCTGTGCGCTGTGTGTTACGCAAGATGGGAAAACGACCTGGCCGCTTGTATGATCCCGGATGATCTATAAACCGAGGACAAGCGCGATCCTTTACAAAAGCGGCACGAGTAGCCAGAGGAAAACGTTTCAAAAGAGACCCTTAAGCCTCGAGAATGTATCTGATTCCGCTGTCTTTCAATCTCTGTATTTTTCTCTGAGATAAATTACAGATGAGAGATTACTAACGTTAACCCCTTCCCTGTCTATGACGCATATTAAAAAAAAAAAAAGCAAAAAGACGTGCTAGCAGTGTGTATGGAGCATCGCCACACATCAAAAGGGGGTTAAAGAATTTATTATCAGTTTTTTTTAAGAATTTCATTCATTACAATTTGTTTAAAGGGCTAAAAAAAAATCTATAAAATTCTGTAAATTCTGTATTTTTCTCTGAGATAAATTACAGATGAGAGATTACTAACGTTAACCCCTTTCCTGCCTATGACGCATATTGCGCGTAAAAAGACATACCAACAGTGTGTATGGAGCATCGCCACACAGCAAAAGGGGGTTAAAGAATTTATTATCAGTTTTTTTTAAGAATTTCATTCATTAAAATTTGTTTAAAGGGCTGAAAAAATTTCTATAAAATTCTGTAAATTCTGTATTTTTTTCTGAGATAAATTACAGATGAGAGATTACTAACGTTAACCCCTTCCCTGTCTATGACGCATATTGCGCGTAAAAAGACGTGCCAGCAGTGTGTATGACGCATCGCCACACAGCAAAAAGGGGTTAAAGAATTTATTATCAGTTTTTTAAAGAATTTTAATCTGTTTAAAGGGCTAAAAAAAGTCCATAAAACAATATGCATTTTGCTTCCTAATGGAAAAAGCTGCATTTTCGTGGAAAAAAAAAAAATTGGAATTTTTCATGCTAGAGTCCTTAAAATATTGCAAAATGTCAAGAAAACCGTAGTTAAAAAAATGTCCGGATGTATGTGTGCGTGTGTGTGCTCATCTTAACCTACCTTTAGACAAAGTCTTGAGAAAAATTAAAAAATACAGAAGAAGGTCAAATATGGAAATATGTTTATCGCATAAATATACTAGTGCGACTATACGTGAAATAAACGTGGCAGGTAGCATGCCTGCAATGATTACTTTTATAATTCAACTTATGGAATATTGAATCCTCTGCTACTGACCGACGTTGCAACAAAGACAATTGAAATTTGAAATTTGAAATTTTCTACAAATTTAACTAGAAAACTACATAACAACCATGTGTTTCTGATGTTTTATACGTAAATGTATTTGTTTAAAATTTTTACAAACGATTTTTGGTATTTTTAGAAAAAATTTAGCTACTTTCCACTTTCCGTATGCATTGACAACGTGAAAATAATTGAAAATCATCGAGTTTTGGAAGAAAAAGGTTTGAATTTTGTCATTAAACAATGTACATAAGTAAATTTAAAATGTGGCAAAATTTTACTCTGATGAAATATACGTATTTTCTCCCTTAAGGGTATAATGGCGTACAACGAAACTAATAAAGCAACAGATTAAGAGGAGCCACGAGAAAAGTACACGGGGGGCATGAGGGGTGTGGGCGTGGGCGAGAAAACACTGTGTGGATGACGCACGGATAAAAAGAGCAACCCGAATCCATTAAACTTACTTTAATAAGATTTTCATGGGACGGGAGAAATGGCCCGGACGTTCTTGGTTACGGAGTCACGCTTTTCCGATACTTGCCACTGGCTTGAGGTCAGGCAGCAAACTATAAAGGAAAAGAAAAAGTATAGCAAGAGCATGAACAAGGGCTAAAAGGATGATGAGTCTGTGGGCACGTAAATGGCGTGTAATAACGTTAACGTGGTTAACAACGAGGATGTTACTAAGAGGATTGATATCGTGCTCGTTTTTATTTTTTTACCCAACTGCAAGCGTACCAATGTTATTAACTATTGTACAAACATATCCTAGTGTTCTCGATTGGACGTAACAAAATTTTATCATGCCATACTGGAGCATAAAATTTATCCTTTTCTATCTCTCTTTGTTTAAAGTTAGTTGGTAATATCGAAATTTTTTAATAATCTTCTGGTTATTCACTAATTGATGGAACTTGGCTCTATGCATGGCTCGCAGAACATATATATATGTCTCTTGACTCTCAATATTTATCTTTGAAAATCTACTTAGTAATGACTGTAAATATAAAATGTACCCTGTAGACCAGAAGAGATCCTCAGGTTGGGAATAAATCCCTCAGGTGATCCGAGACATCTCTACTAAGTTAGTTGGTAATATCGAAATTTTTTAATAATCTTCTGATTATTAACTAATTGATCGAACTTGGCTTTATGCATGGCTCGCAGAACATATATATATGTCTCTTGACTCTCAATATTTATCTTTGAAAATCTACTTAGTAATGACTGTAAATATAAAATGTACCCTGTAGACCAGAAGAGATCCGCAGGTTGGGAATAAATCCCTCAGGTGACCCGAGACATCTCTACTAAGTTAGTTGGTAATATCGAAATTTTTTAATAATCTTCTGATTATTCACTAATTGATCGAACTTGGCTCTATGCATGGCTCGCAGAACATATATCTATGTCTCTTGACTCTCAATATTTATCTTTGAAAATCTACTTAGTAATGACTGTAAATATAAAATCTACTCTGTAGCCCAAAAGAGATCCTCAAGTTGGGAATAAATCCCTCAGGTGAACCGAGACATCTCTACTAAGTTAGTTGGTAATATCGAATTTTTTAAATAATCTTCTGATTATTCACTAATTGATCGAACTTGGCTCTATGCATGGCTCGCAGAACATATATATATGTCTCTTGACTCTCAATATTCATCTTTGAAAATCTACTTAGTAATGACTGTAAATATAAAATGTACCCTGTAGAAAGGACCAGAAAGAGATCCTCAGGTTGAGAATAAATCCCTCAGGTGACCCGAGACATCTCTACTGTCCATTTATGTCAGCTCTTCGGGTGGGCGCAAAACGGTTCACGCAGACAGTTGTCGTCTCTTTCAAGGAGTAGCGAGGCAAGGTGGTTATATACAGAAGAAAAGAGGGCAAGAAATGACTTGGCACATGAAAAAGCGCCAAAGGGAAAGAGAGAGAGAGCGAGAAACTCGATGAAATGGAATGAGAGGTCCCGCAGTTGAGAAAACTCTTAAGATCTTGGGTGCAACTGAAGCTGACTGTGTTGCGCATCACACTATTGGCAAAGCGTGCAATGGGGGAAAAAAAAAAACTCGGGTATGTGTATCCCGTACTGCCGCGAGGGCGGCAGGTGATATCCTTCAGGAGCCCAAGTACAACATTCTTCATGCTGCACAATCTGTTCGGGTATTATGGAGAGAGCACAGGAGAAAAAGAACAAATTCTTTGAGGAGCCATGGAGTGAAAAGATTCTGAAGGCTCGAAGTTTTACCGCAAAAAAAAAAAAAAAAACGAATATTCCTTCGTTATTGAGATACTGGCTCTTTGTCAAACGAAAATATTTTTCAACAGGATATTTCCGTTGTGCGCCATAAATTTTTAAAAACAATCCCCGCATTCTTTGGAGGAATACGTAAAAAAAAAATTTAATCACTTGTCATGGTGTTGGCAACTAACGGCCATTTTTTATAAGTCATAATAATAGCCAACATAATAGATTTTGTGGAATTAACGAGTATCTCGTCTCCAATTTTTCGAATCCTCAACATTCTCTTTTCTCTCCCCGATAAAATTCCTCCAACTATTTTCGCAAAAAAACAACAAAAAAAAACCTTTGGACGCTCAATCTTGATCCTTCGTTTTCTCTCACTCGCGTTACTTATTTAACCCGAGCCCCTATTACTTTTACGATTTTCTTACGTACGTTACGCGTTATATGGTAGGAAGTGTGCACGGAACAAATGTGCTTTCAGTATAGTGTGGAACGAATGGACAAGCATAGAAAAAAATTGGCTGACCGTCTATAGACCATTAGCCCCGAAGGAAAAGGGTCTTGGGGATTTAAAGGTGATGCTCGGAAGTATAAGAAAAACAAGAATTTACGCAAAAAGAGAAAAAGCACAAAGTGCAAACAGAAAAGAAATTCTCGTGGGCCAACATCGAAAAATATAATTTTTTCGAAAACTGTGAAAAAAATAAAATAATGAATAAAGCGTTATAATAATTAATAAATTATTGTTCATGATATAGTACGATTTTTTTCATTTATATAAATTTATATAAAATTCGATTTATATGAAAACTAATTACTTCCGCAAAGAACCATCAACTTCATTAGTCATAATTATATTTAGATGATTTTAAAATTGATCGAATTAATGAAAAGACCGAATGCAATCAAACGAATGTAATCTTAAATAAAAAATTCAAAGGCCAAAGATTAGTGAATCGATTCGACGAAAAAAATTAATACTCGATCCTTAGTTTGGCCGCTCAATGGTCTCTCTGTTCTCGAAATTTATCTCACGCTTTAAATACATGCAGGAAGTCAGAACGATATCATTTACAATTCGAGTTATGAAAATAACGAACGACTGACAAAAGTTTATTGTATAGCACTCGTTGCTCGTAAAAACTGGATCGCTCCAGGATTGAATCATTCGTCGTTGAGATTTTGGATCGAAATGATCGTCAACAAGTGCGTCAAATAATTCAATTAATTTCAATTTATTTTTAAATTTCATCGATCGTTATGGCTCAGTTGCCAATTTTGACTTTACTGTATTTGAGCATCGGTCTTATTCGAGGTTTCAAAATTCTCGCAATTTGTCCGAGTCCAAGTTACAGTCATCAGCAGCCATTTCAGGCTGTAATGAAGGCACTGGCTGCTCGTGGTCATCAGATCACTGTCATATCACCAATACCCTTAAAGGTACGCACAGCACATTGACAAATAATTGTTTAAGAATTTTCTGAAAGTATTTAAGAGTATTTTATTATTTAAGAGTTTTCTGAGTAGACAAAAGTTTTTAATTGTAAGACACAAATGTTTCATTTGACAATTTCGTGTATTCGTTCATTGATTTAGAGTGTTAAAAAAATTGTTCTACCAATCGTGGGGATTTTTCTAAAAAAAAAAAAAAATGTAAGTGTAATTCGTTGAAATGTTGGATGAATCATTGAATTTATTTGTAAATAATTTGCTATTAGTGAAACGAATCAAACTCGAGTCTGCGTGAGAGTTCGAGGGTAATGTCACCAATGGCACTTATAGCAGAGCAAAAGGAAACGATAAAAAACACTCAGTCAGTTTATCTAAATTCCCGATAACAATAAATAAATAAATTGGATTCGCCTACGTAATAATTGTAGCATCTCAACCATTTCGAAAGTACTTAATTGGATGAGCAGCCGTCTGTTTCACTAAATTGGCGTTATGCCTATTCCCCTCCCCCCGTCTCGTCATCGTGACATTATCACATCGACGATATTAATTTCTCGATCTTGAGTTGACGACGACGTTCCCAAACGTAAATCTGTCGTCGCACACGCGGCCGGATGTGCTGAAAGGGAGTTTCGAGCCAAAAAGTGAGATAAAAGAAGAACAAGAAGAATCAAGAGAGTCTTTTTCCATCACGGTGACAATTATCTCAATCCGCGTGTCCCTGGCTCGAAAACTTCTCTGTCTCTCTCTCTCTCTCTCTCTCTCTCTCTCTCTCTCTCTCTCTCTCTCTCTCTCTCTCTCTCTCTCTCTCTCTCTCTCTCTCTCTCTCTCTCTCTCTCCTTAATTCAGGCGACTCCAACACTTGGACTGTCGATGTTATCCTCTTGCTCGGACTAAACTTTTTTTCCAAGCCACAGCGTGGAGAAGTTTCGTCGAGTGTCTCTCGGAGATGATGAACGCCTCTCGACTCTTAGTCCCATTCCTCTCTCGTACCGACGATTACTCTTTACCACATCTCTTCGTGGGAATCAATCCGATGTCTATTGATGTCAGTAACTTGGAAAATCTTTCGCATCACACGAAAAGTTTCCCTCAAACAAAAAAAAAATGGGGATAATAAAATATTATGCATTGTATGCGATTTTTTTTTTAGTGAATTAATAAAAACTCGATCCTTCTTTTAATACACGTAGCACATTTATTTTGGTACTTAATTTAAAAAAAATGTCTATCTATCCACTGACAGGATAAAAGTAATGAATATTAAAACAAATGATATATATATATATATAGTGATGAGATAAGGTGGCAAAATAAAGAATCGATAACGTGAAAACGTTTTTAGTGATAAGGCGCTTATTTCATTTTCCATTTGCCAGTAAATTGATGACGGAACGTTACGTTTTGTGAATTATGTAAATTATTCAATAAGACAATTTCTTTTTTCACGGTAGCGTAGCGAGGGATGAAGACAAAGATAAAGAAGAATAAAATGAAAAAAGTAATGGCAGAAAGAAACAGAATAGAGAAGAAAATAAAAGTTCTTGGAGTATATCTCAAACGGATGTCCGACTCAGTCTCCATCATCTCCACTCGTTTCTCTTCCTCGTGTTATCTCACCCATTCTCATATTTTACAACCTATTCTATTTTTCTCCATGATTCTTTTGGGCTCTCTCGCACTTGCTTCTCATGCGTTCGTTGCAGTCGTGTGGCTCATCTAGCTCTTACTTGATCTCTTTTCCTTCTCTCTTATCCCCAATCCACACTACGACTCGTTTCACATAACCCACCAAGGGGATGGCTCTCTTTTCTTTCTATCCCTCTCGCGCTCTGAACTCGAGTCGAGAGTTACGCAAACTTGGTCCAACTTCAATTTACTCCCGCTAACATTTCTTTTCGTAAGACGGTTGCTCTCCTTGCCTGTCTACCTCTGCCTATATCCATCGTCACATTTTCCACAATATGCTAGTTTTTTTTTATTAATTTTCTTCATAATCGTTAAAACATAAAAATGCCAGAATTTTCCGTTAAGTAATCGACCAAGCTGATTCATTCATTTAATCATGATTTCGCAATCAATTTTCGCAAATTTTTTTTGAGCCAGCTCGATTTACAATAACACACGCAGGAATTGTTGTGTCAATAAAAGTTACGAGGTAATTCCAAAAAAACGAGGGGGGGGGGGGCGTGTATTTTGTGCGTGTAATATATATTATTATAAATTAACGACTGGTGATTGAAAATTACCAGAACCGACAGATCAGTTTAATTTTACTTTTTATTTCGTTTAATTCGAAATTCGAAAAAGTATGAAATAATTTTTTTTTCACTTGTGACGGCAAAAGGTTGAATTTTAAAACTGAATGAGAAAATGGAATTCAAAAGAAGTGAAATAATTGATAGTATATCATGAATAATTATTAATTAATTATTGTAAAAAAATTATTCATAACTTTCTCTGTAATCGGGAGACATATCTCGAACATAGAAATTTTATTAGGCGTTTTATATCAAATTTGATTAACGCAGTATTTATAGTGCATTATAGTGGAAATGACGAATAAATTTTTATAACAATTGATAAATAATTATTCATAATATCCTATGAATTATTCCACTGTTTTTTTTAATTGCATTTTGTCATTCCGTTTTGTGATTCAACATTGTGCTGTCGAGAGTTTTTTGTTCAATTTAATTTCGTTTTGCTCGTAAATATTTCCTTAAACTGATGCAATGGAAGTTGTGCAAGAAATGGAATGCCATCAATTATGAATAGCGGAAAAAATGCAAAGCGCGAAGCTGCTTCTTCATGTTAACAAAATAGTTCTGGAGAAAATATTATCATTGGCTATGAACTGATATTAAAAAATCATCCATGAATATTCATAAAGGCATAAATTCTTGATTAAAAAAAAAAATCATACGTTATATTGTGAATTTATAAAATGAATAATTTACTGTTTCAGAGTCCACTTGCCAATTATCGCGATATAGACGTCTCGTTCACTTATCGTAAAAAGGATTGCACCAGTCTTAGGTGAGATCACAGAAATTGTGTAAATTAGGGTGTTTCATTTCAGAATTTTTTGTTTCTTTCACACCATAAAAAGGTATAAATTTACACTTGAAAAACTTCCTCGCGAGAGGGGAGCGCTGGAAAAAAATCATAAAGGGTACCACATATTGTGATAAAAAAATTAAAAAAAAAAATCATACTAATTTGACAAAGCAAAATAACAATTTGACAGAGCAGCTCATAATATATTCGAAAAAATGCAGCTCCCACCCCCTGTAAAATCAAGTTTGGAATTCTCAAAATACCTCGCGAAAGGAGATCTGTGGTGATTCTATAAAGTATTCCAAGAGACACATTTTTAATTATAAATGACGACTGTCATTCCCCTCTTACGATTTTTTGCTAGTACTCTCTTTTCTCCAGAAAGTTTTTAAAGTTTAAATGTAAACTTTTTTATAATGGAAATCGAAGAAAGAAAAATCTGAAAGAAAAAACACCCCAATATATATATATATACATCTGTATATAATTTTACGTTCTCTTGGCTAATCACAGAAAAGTAATTCAATTTTATTTATGTATTTATTGTTCCCAGGTACCTTGGAGCTTTCGAGCTTTTACGAAAAAACATGATGGAGTCGAACGAAATTTGCGAGGAGCAGATGCGCAGTTCCGCAGTTCAGAAGTTAATTATGTAATTTATTGAAGCGATAAAAATATTATTCGATAAACGACAGTGTGTGGTGACGAAGGGCGTGGGTACGGTCCGGCTGTTTGGCGTTCCAGCAATAAGACGAAAAAAAAAAAATAACTCGTTTAAACTAATTTATAAAAAAACATTATTTCTGTACCAACACAATACCATGGGTGGGACTAATGGGGATGAGGATGAGGAATTCTACCATAAATGCTACAAAAATCGTGAATTGATTCAACAGTATCGAGCCATTACAACGAACAAACGATTGAAATATTTTTTATTTCATTCTTTTTGCCAAAAAAACATCCCCCTCCCGCTTCCCTTCGTTCGGCACGCACCCTTCATACACATACATATAAGGCTATTCACCCTAATATGACCAACATTTCACCCTTATTTTCTAAGATTTAATTTATGGTTTTTTTTTAAATTATCGTTCAAGCTTCAAAAAACTTTCAGCTATTTTCATAATTTTTGTTAAATTAACTCTCACTTAACAAAGGATTTTCTTTAACAAAAAATGAATTAAACAAATTAAAAGTCTGAAATAATCCTTAAGAATTCTATCTCAAAATTTCATGAAATCACGATTTACGAAAAAAAAAAAAAGTGTATTGATAAAAATGAATAGAGTTTTAGAGTTGAAAGAATAATATAAAAAAATCATTGACCCAATCTCGAAAAATTAAACGTAGATCGTGTTGAGATGGAAGACACACTGGCGGCCATTAAAATTGCAACACATAGATAGAGTCCTTAAACACGAGTGTTGTAATTGTAATGGCCACCATTGTATAAAATAAAACATATCCGACTATAGAGTATGAAATTTTGTCACATCTAAAATTTGCAATTTCACGTTGCGGTTTACGTAGGTCAAACGAGAGCTTCGACGCGATTATCATCGAGCAATTATGGTTCCAGTGTTACTATTCTCTGGTAAAACACTATAATTTTCCGGTACTGATTGGCTTTCTGAGTGTTGGAAATTTACCTTACGCGATGGACTCTGTTGGTGAGTCAAAGAGAAACTTTTTATTTTTTAATAATATTTTTAAGATTACATTATCTGCATAGTACCGAAAAGTCACGAGTTGGGCTCAATCACAATTTTATTGCATCACAAAGGCATAGAATTTAATAAAAATAGATATACTAAAAGTTTCACATGAATGGCAGTCGAGAAATGAGGAGAATGGAATTACGAAGTTGGTACATTGTGAATCTGCAGTTCAAATTACCCCTGAGCCCAGATTCCCTTCTGCTTTTCCACATGATTATTCGAACTTTGCAACAACTATCATCCATTGTGGTGCTCTTTATTGCTTTTGCCCGGACTTGCCCCACCGATTTCTCTCCCTCGTATCTCATTTTGTCATCGTTCGTATCTTCGTCATATCTCCTGGGACGCCCACGTTTCCCTCCGTGGAAATTGACATAAACTGTTCGACAAAGTACGACCTATACACATGAAGTTTCATCCGATTGAATTTGGACCTCTTGGCGATTTAAAAAAATCATCACAAGATCTCATATGCATCTCTGAGTGTTTTCACTTGTGTCGTTTTTACGTTTGTATATTGTATGAAAAGTTTCAATTTTTTTTTTCATTTTTCTTCACTATAATAATAATGCCAGATATGGTTAGGCATAACATACGATGAGATATCGATCTTTGTGAACGATATATGAATATGTTTCGATATTAACGTTGACAGATATCCAAACAGATATAATTTCATATGCATCATGTACGACTGTATGTGTATTAATATTTAACTATATATATATAATCCTATATGACTCTGTATACGATGTAATGTTTATTGTTTATTGTTTATGCAAAGATCATTTCAGGTAGCCATAAATATCGATTATAATTAAATTTAATTATAATATAATTACGTCATATTGGTACGCACCCATCGGCATTACGAATTCACAGGCAATCCTGATGATCCAATGCTGAATCCTGACATGGCTTTTCACTTCAACGATCGAATGAACACGCTGGAGGGGATGGTCAATGTACTGTATACGACAGCAACGAGATTTTATTATAGAAATTGGCATTTGCCAAGGGCTCAACAAATTGCCTCGAAAATCGTGCCTGGCACATCAGTCAGTGAAATCGATAGAAATTTTAGTCTCGTTATTCTTGGTAACAATCACGTATTCGGTTATCCGAAGCCTCTGCTGCCTAACGTTGTGGAAGTTCACAGCTTGCAGATCGAAGAAAAGCTCACTAATCTACCGGACGTAAGTTATTCTTCCTTCCATAAATAATTTATAGGATGACTCATTTTTAAATCCATTCGTCCAATCACGTAAATTAACGCGGATAGCAATGTTCATCAAATTTATTCCAGCGTTACTCATATTTTATATCAAAGCATTTCAATTTTTATTTTTTTCCCATTTCGGAGCCTGTAATTGGGGAGGAAATCTCATAGAAAAATAAAAATTGCTTTCAATTTCAAATATAATTCTATCAACTATCTGGCAGACTTTATTCACATGGATCATTGAAATTCTTTTCGAAAATATGAATTCTTCTTCAAATTAATTAGTGTTTATGTCGTTAGCATATAAAAAGCTTTAAAAAAATACGTTTTTTGCTCGGTTGCTCTTTAAAAAAATATGTAGGTAGCTGGCGTGACCGTGCTTTTTGTTTCAATTACAATTTTGAATAAAAAAAAAAAAAAAGATCTGAAATAATCGTTCGAAACTGGAATTAAAAAAAAGAAATAAAATTATATTTTTATCAATATTATTTTTCAACAAAAAAGGATTATTATTGCTTCTGGAGGGACGAGCAATTTCAGTAAAAATTCTCTGGACCAGTACACGTACTTGAAATAAATATATTATTTTTATTGAGCGCGAGAGTGAATGGAATTCTTCTTTCACCACGAAATTTTTTGTCGAAGCGAAATTGGAACTCGCTCATTTGACAATCGATCTATCGAGTGAGAAAGATTGAAAACAAAACGTACGATGGCTTACAGGAGAGAAAATGAACGAAGATTGTCTCGTAATTTTTCCTATTATATTTTGAAGGATATTCGTGATTTTCTGGATGGCTCGAACCACGGCGTCATTTACTTTTCGTTGGGCTCGAATTTGCAAACTCACCAGTTACCCTTAGATGCTTTGACCGCACTACTGGATGCTCTTGGCTCGTTGAAGCAAAGAATTTTGTGGAAACATCGGAGCCAGGATGGCACAGGTGAAGACAGAAATGGGAGGAACATGGACATGTTCGCTCGAGTGAACAACATCAAATTTGTGGAATGGGCACCCCAGCAGGCGGTTCTTGGTAAGACAAACGTCTTTTGTTCACTCTCGCAGCTTTTTATCGAGGGAAAAGGACTTGAGGTTGACATTTTTCAACAAGCTTTTTCCTTTTGTACTCCTCGTTTCCTATTTTTCGTATGTGCTTCGTGCTATTATATGAAAATGGTCATGCCGTAAAAAAAAAAAAAAGAAAACAATAAGGATAGATCAATGGAAAGACATTCATGGCACGGTTCGTTGCTTGAAAAAAAATGGCAACGGACAAATAATTTAAAAAAAAAAAAACCTTACGATCGAAAGAAAAAAAAATGATGAAACCACAATTAGTGCATTTAATTTTTAATTTTTTTTTCAACGATGCGTTCGGATTTTGCATAAAATCAAAATCTTGCCATAAGAAAAATTGAACTCATCTATCCAATGTAAATTTACGTATTACTAAAATCTAAATGCACCTATGAACAAAATTACATAGATCTTTTTTACTGCCGGAAAGGATCTTGAAGAACATGGACTAAAATTACATAGACCATGTTTTTATTTATTTTCAATATTGCACAAGTAATAAAAAAAAATATATATATATATCAATTTTTACCTTGTAGGAACAAAAATAAAACATTGCTTAGAAATTGGAAAATATTTGGGAAATATATTTGGGCTAATTGTGTAATATTTACATTTAAAAAATCATTTTCACATACAGCACATCCAAAAGTTTTGGCATACATGATGCAGGGCGGATTGCAGTCATTGCAGGAAGCGGTACACTACGCTGTACCATTGATAGCTATACCATTTTTCGGTGATCAACATTTCAATGCAAGAAAAATTCTTGATTCGGAAATCGGTCTAACGCTCGACATCGACACGATTACGAAAGATACGATCGTCCAAGTGATAATGGAGATAATAGAAAATGAAAAGTAAGAATTTTTTATGTACTTATGAAATATCAAAAATCTACCATAAGTGAATAGCATTTTTTTTCTAAAAGTTTAATTAACTGACTCCGATAATTGAAATAAAAAAATTAATTTCGAAAATTAAGGTTGCCAAAGATTGGGCGATTCTTGAATATTTTTCATCGATCATTTTCCAATAAACTCTATCGCTCCTTAATAAACTAAACTTTTTATTCTGATATGTGAAAAAAATATGTCGTCTTTTTCATTTCAGATATCGTCGAAACATCAAGAGAATGTCAGATATAACGAAAGACGAGCTGGTGAAGCCTATGGATCGTGCAGTGTGGAATATCGAGCATGTTTTAAAATTTCCATATTCCAGACATCTTCAATATCACGGAAGGGACATTACTTATTTTCAATACTATTTCCCATTCGTTATTCTTCTCATTCCATGCATATTGTTAATCCAAATATTTTACACCCTAATACGTAAAAGAGAGCTGATCGGCAAAAAAATCATACACAATTTTTCAAAGAAATTCATGAAAAATTCGTTCGATGAAAAAACTAAATTTGAATAAGGCAAACCCGTATTATATATGATGCTGTTCCAAGTTTTCTCAACTTCTTATGTCCTCTGCAATATCCTGCACGAAAACTCTCCCTTCCCATGATATCGTGATATCATGATATCGTCGCGAATGAAAAATCAATTATCGATAAGGAAAAAAAGAACCACCAGCCTAAAGAATCTATTCACACGAATATCATTTCAATTAATTTATGATAAATATGGAATCTTAATCATCAATAAAATCAAATTCATTTTCATTGCAAAAAATTTGAATAAATGAACAATGAAAATTCATGAGTTAACAATAATAAATGAAAACATAAAATCTCTCATTGACAAGAGTCCAGCAGGCAGATATCAAAAACTTGCCACCTAGACAAACTTCACGAAAGTGACGTAGATGACTGAAATACTATGACATATGCAGGACGTGCTGGATAATTTTGCCATATTTCCGTCATGTGCGTCAGTTTCGTAGAGCTCGTCTATCTGGATTTACTTTACACAATTAGATAGATAATCCACTGCCAAGAATAACGAACAGTTAGCATTTGACAAGCACGAAATACGAAGTAGGTAGCTCACACAGAAATGCAACGAATGCTAGACCATCTGTTGAAAATCTGTACGAGCCATTTCGTTTTTAATAGTTCTAACCATCGTGGATCCAACTAGACAAGCAAAACTTTCGCCAGGCCTGGAAGAATCATATGTATCCGCCCAGGGTTAATGAAAATTACGTGCATAGCCATTTTGCCACCGATGATAACGTATTAATAAACTAGATATCTTTGTCAAAATAATATACGTATATGTGAATTGTATATATATATATACTGTATGTACATTATTATGGCTCATTCACCCGACTTTATTCGTTAATTTATCACTTATTTATCTCTTTACCTCGGACTTCTCGAACTACCTGGGAATCTTCTTGCGCTACAGTAATTTTAGTCCGTAAGATAATCCTACCTGGGTGGTTGTAGATGAATAAAAACCAATAAATGATAATCTGCATTTCAGCAAGTTTTCGTACTGTACGTGCGTGGAAAGAGTAGGGAAAAAATGGTAGCTCACCGACAGGTGGTAAGAAAACTTTTTTCAGATTATTGTACCAACGGCAAGTAGCCATGAGCTGCTGCCAGTAACGTAGAAAAAAATGGCGTTAGTTTCATCCAGATATGTCAATTATTTCTATTCGCAAAGGCACTTTGAAAATCCGCGAAATCAGAGGCAAAGGGGGGTGTACATGGAAAAAAATCGCTCGTCCCATTTGAAAAATCTTGAAAAAATATTTTTTTAAATGCCAGCTGAACGAATCCAGCGGCATCTTAAAGCTTGAACTCTTGTGATTAAAATGAAAAAAATCGCTATCTCTTAAGGGGCCAGAGTTACAGCAATTTTTGTGAATCAACTTTTTTAGGTCAAAATGAAAAAAAGTGAAAACATGCAAATTTTACGTTTTTTCCATTTTCACATGAAATTTTTAAGCTTTTGGCCAAAATAAAGGGTTATTCGTGTTCAGCGGGAAATTTCCAATCGCATAGGATCAATGAGGGAAAAAAAAAATTCACTTTTTTTTTCGTCTAAAATCGAAAAATTACGAAAAATTAGAGTTTTTAAGCTGCGATCACTTTGTCATCGTTTGGCCGATTGAGATTTATAAGGGGGTTTTTGAAAACGTCTCGAGTAGACTTAGAGAATGGCGCTGGTTTCATCCAGATATGTCAATTACTTCTATCCCTAAAAGCCCACTGTACCAGTTGGTGACACTGTACCAGTTGGTGACACTGTACTAGTTGCTGACACTGTACCAGATGCTGACACTGTACCAGTTGCTGACATCGTACTATTTGCCAATAGTCCTATGGAGAAACAATTGGCACCGAAGCTCAGTAGCTGACACTGTACCAGTTGAATTGTTATGGAATTGGTATTGGTATGGAATTGGTATGGAATTGGTATTGGTATGGAATTGTTATAGAATAGTCCCACTACTACTACCTTACAATTATTTGATATTCTGTATGATTGGTACTGGCATAGTTGCGAATCCACCTCGCTCCCTCGGTCTGCATGAGGGCTCAAAGAAAACGACCTACCACCAGAGAGAAATGGAATGCTGAAGCAAAAGTGGTGGGGATATACGCGCGCCGGTCTCTTCCTCCAACGTGCACCAAAAGTATCCTCGACGCGCGCACACACACACACGGCAGCACAAAACGCGTACGAGGTGTGTGTGTGTGTGAGAGAGACAGAGAGAGAGAGAGAGAGCGAGAGAGAGAGAGGGAGAAAGAGCGACCGAGCGAGAGAGAGAGAGGGAGAAAGAGCGACCGAGCGAGAGAGGCAGCGGCGAAAGAGGCTCCGAAGAGTTCATTCAGTAATCAGCATTCCCTCACGGGACGTCGATGCGTGCGGTACGTTCGAGATATTGTCTGCGTTATTAAGTTTTATCGGTATACATTTCTATCGATATATTACATATAATATATTAATATATTATATATATAGGTCATATCTCTCGTTCCTATTTTAACGATATCTGCCGAATTAACAATAGGAATTTTATAATTAATTTTTTTTTTTTATGATATTAATAATGCCAAGAATTTTTTACAAGGAAAAATTAGCTGAGTTATACGGCACAAAATTGTTATTTAATTAAAACGGCATCGAGGATTCGACAATGATTATTTTTCAACGATTCGAATAATATACGAATGAACAAAATTACGAAATCACATCTAATCTCGTACATCTGATTTGATCGGAGTAATCGGGAGAAAAAAAAAACTTTATTGAGCGAAAGCCTCGATTTTGGTGTGAAAGAGTTTGTTAAAAGTGAGTCTTGGGCATTTAAGAAGAATTAGGACAAGTTTCATTCGTAGAGTCGTCCTACCTCCGGGCGTGACAGACTTTCATGTCCTTGCAATTTTTTTCTCATGACACACCGAGTTTACCAAAAGTGTGGCGACTCCACGAGAGCCTCCAGCACAGTCGTCCCACGTGGTCGTTGAAAACGGGCTCTAAACTCTCGTAGTGCGAGTCTGTCATAAAAAAAAACAGAAAGATCTCTCAAAGAGATTCTTAACGTTATCGGTGTTCGTTATCAAAAAGTGCTTTTTATTATATTCTTCACAATACTTTTTTGTTTGAAATATTAAGATACTCAAAAGAAAAAGTGTATTGAAAAAAAGTGCATTTAAAGACAATGGAGAAGTGCCAATTGATGAAAATAACACGGTGGATGGTCCTGATCGTGGCTTTAATTGCCGGAAATGCCGACTGTCAGAGTAAGTCCTCTTATCATTTATTTGTAATTTTTCGCAATTCATTATTATTATTTATTAAATTATTTAATTTTTATTGGATTATTAAAATTTAAATTCAGCAGTTGAATTGAAATTTAAATTGACTAATTAATTATTTTTATCAGTCTTTTCAATCAGATTTCATTGGTGCAAATATTCAATCCAATTTCATCATATTTATTATACAATTTCTAGATTTGACATTCAATTTAATCATTCAATGCAATGAAATTGATTTCAAGCAACATTTCATTCAATTTTATAATTTCCAATGTTAAATTCAACAAATAATTTTTATATTTCCGTATTATTAATCAAGATTACTTTTTAATTAACATACGCCGCGACAATTTATTTATTTATTTATAAAGTGATACTTTGTTCCTTCCATCACAATTAACGTGAGATTGTTTATGTATTCTCAGTACTTACGATTAGTCCTTCAATTTTTAATTGTGGGCCATTGTTTTACTAAGACGACTCATTCCTTGTTACTTTACGACAATAATCAGGACAAAACGAAGAATTTACTCCCACGCCATCTCATGACAATACTATCGTTCTTTTAAAAAAAATTATAAGGTTTAATCGTCATTTAGGAATAATCTAAGATTGAGCGAAAATTGGAAAGAAAAAACATTTTTACTGTGTTCGTTCTAATAAGTTAGAAGAAAAATGATAATCATTTGGAGGAACCTCAATCAAGTCGTTAAAATCAATCAATTATCACTATCATACTATACTTAATTTACCTACCAACATCTTAAATCTCAATGAAACTAGAATGCTAAAAAAGAAAAAGAATCAAAAAGTTACGAAAACATTTTTATTGGGATATTTTTATAAAATTATAAATAAATTATGAACATGAGTAAATTAGCGGAAAATTGATGGGTAAAAATGGAAATATTCGGGCGATTTAAAATTTATACAATGAACCAAAAATACAATTATTATCGTATTGAACTATAGCCGCGTTGAAACGTAAAAAAAAAAAAGTATGTCGAGCTCGTGTCTCCCTAGTTTCCGCCATTGATCAAACAGCGGAATTCCCATATATTTATAGAAACGTGGTTGAGAAATAAGAGGTTTCGAGACAAGTCCGCAAACGTATGCAACCTCTCTGTCACTCTGCGTGCCTTTGTATATAGATATTTTCCACGTGTTCGCGTCTCGTTTCTATTAAATCTTCGCAGCCGAGCTCGTTCGCGAAGCTCGTTCGCCCAGCCCGATAAGATGAAGTTCCGCAAACTTTTTTTTTTTACTTTTCGAAAATCTCTCACGATAAAACTTACGAGCTCTAGCTCGTAATATAGACATTGAGAGAGATAAGAGAGACGCTAGAAAAAAGTTTTAACTATGATAATGAAAAACTATGGGTTTCGCAGCTATGAACATATAATAAACGAGATGCAATCACTCTCACTGTATCTCATTCTCTTATAAAAATCGTTTTTCAATTATCTCTCTTTCACAAAAAAAAAAAATAAAAAAAAATAAGCAAGCAAACATCGTTAAATCCTACTCACAATTTATCTTTAACGACTTTAATTTATTTATGTGTAGAAAACTGAAATACCAATTAATAATAATTAAATAATAGATTACCGTTTTAACATGGAATGTCCCATACACGAAAAAATACTTCCCTGGAGGATTTTTAAACATCGATCTAAGAGAGAAGTTATACCTTTGAAAACGGACGATGGAATTAACTCTCTCTTTGAAAAACCTCTCGAAAATACTTGTATATATATATATTTCCTGCCGAAAATCCACCTGAATGAACGTACCTACCTTGGAAATCACCTCCGGGCAGTTCTCTCTCTCTCTCTCTCTCTCTCTCTCTCTATTTCTTTCTTTGGAGATGGAAACGAGGATGTATCCAACTCGACAGTTCGTCGCACTACCTGTCCGGCATCAGTTCATTGAGAGAACCAAAGTGAGAGAGAGAGAGAGAGAGAGAGAGCACCCGAGCATATCCGTCCGTAAGAAATTTCTGAGGAGGTCCTGGATCCTCGTAACACGATAAGGCATAGCCTAGCATGCAGCGGGAAAAGGCAAAGAGCAATAGCGCAGCGCAAACTCCAAAGTATTATTTAAAGTGTATATATACACTTTAAAAGATACTTTGGAGTATATATATATATATACATATTGAAATGTTTCGTTATTTCATATATATATATATATATATATATATATATATATATATATATATATATCTATATACTATACAATACAGATATAGACTTGTAAAGAGCGTTGATCTGGAAAATACACTCTCTTTCTCTCTCTCTCTCTCTCTCTCTCTCTCTCTCTCTCTCTCGCCCTTTTCCCATTTACATTATTGTTATTAGGACGTAGGGACGACAATAAGGCAAAAACGGACACACTCACTCGGCATAGACATGACCAAGAGAGTGCGTAATCCTGCCGCATGCTTTTCCTTCTTCTCTCATTTCATCCATTCAACAAAACTCCTCCGGTCTCTTATATTATTTAAATACATGCATATATTCTTTTATATGTATACATACGTGTACATATATATATATATATATATATATATATATATATATATATATATATGGTATATAGTTTTCTTGAACAAGTTGCTTTTTTACACTATATGTATTTTGCTGGATCTCCGAGCATAAAGCAAAACATTCGGAGATTTTTTTATACCCTTGGAATTTAGTCGTGATCTTTTCTATGCTGGCAAAACTTTTTCGCCGCTTAAAGGATCAAATTTATTCGCTTAAAGATTGTCCTACTGTATAATATACTTTTCCGAAATTTTACTTTCACTTCCTTTCACCGAAATACGAAAATTCATCATTCGTAAAATCTTTTTAACCCCCTTTTGTAATTTTTTTTTCTTCTCTTGACTACAAAAATGTATTTGAGGATTAAAGATTTTCAAAAAAACTTACGAGCATTTGCTGTTAAACTGGGTAATCGGGGTTTAAACCGCCATTTTTTTTTTTTTGCTAAACTTCTTTTTCATTAGGTAAATCTCCTAATGATAGAAATTCGCGTATGTGTAATCTGCAAATACCTCGAGGCTTCTCTCTCACTTGGAATTCATCTCTCTGGCAATACGCGATCAAGTGAGTCATTCGAGATCGTGGTATATTATATACATCTTTTTATAGATCTTTCGTGTATCATTCACGGTGACCGTGAGAATATTTGCCCAATTTCCGGCTTGACTCGATGCAGGAGTATTAAAAAATATATATCTATATCTTGTTAATAATTCATAAGAATACGAACGAATTTAGGATGATGTTCATTTGAACATATAAACGAATTATTGACTTCTTGAGCGGGTGCCCGATTTGTCTCGAAATTTTCGCGATATCGAGGGCATTATGACACTTTTATTGGACTCGGCAGGGTCCCTAGTCGAGTCAAAAGTAGTCCTTCCCCCATTTATATCGAAAATATCGAGGGCATTCTCACACTCTTTTTCGTGCTAATATTTGATCGATTGGGAGAAGAAAGTTGAGATATATTTCCAATCTCGATTTTTAGATAAAAATATTTGACAGTCGAGTTTGATTAAAGGTTAATTAAAGAGTAGAATTAAAGAGTCACGTGTGATGGAAAAAAAAAGAAATGCCCAGAAAAAGCTGATGCCCAATTTATTCATAATTTATAACTCTTTACTTCATAACTCTCCTCTGGAATATAAAAAAAAATAACAGGAAATTGTAAATGTAATGAAATATGTAAGGAAAGTAAATAAGAATCAAAAGATGAGAGCGTAAAAAGCCGAAAAAAATATATCACGTTGGTGCATAACATGGATGAAAAAATAAATCGGAAACAATAATACGAATTAAGAATGTCAATGACTATAATAATGGAACTGATAAGAATCATAATAATGCTGTAAATTATAGAAATAATAATTATATGATAATTAAATTTTAGGATAAATCCTTTTGTGCAAACCGAGTCTCCTATCCACCTGTAAAATTGCCTCGTGTTTCTCGCCGTATATCATCTTGTCCCTACGAGCTCTTTACTAAACGAGCAGGTAACACGCGTATCGCGTATGTCGCGATAAAACTGCTAACCGGAAACGAGCGAGCTATCTGCGGGACTCACACTGGCGTGGCAGCAAAATAAAGGAATTTTACTTGTTCATGAACGACGAAATAATTAAAGGAGACGTAAAAAAAAATTTTTTTTGCAACTCATGAAATCTTTTTTTTAAATAAATAAATCAAAGATTGACCAGGGGGGGAAGGAATAAACATCGATAATTCAATAAAAAATGTAAGGCATTTTTGTGAAAGATTTTGAAAATGAAACAAAATTGTTAATTGCCAAGTTAATTTTCGATTAATCGATTATCGATTAAAGTTATTAATCGATTAATTATAATATTAATTAATTTATTGATTATTTTTGAGGCCACTGAGAGACAGGAAATTATGGTTTAGCGGAAAAAAAAAATCGAGTGTGAATATTTCGTCGTTTCTGGATTGCCCCCAGGGGGCCGCAGGCTGAAAAATCTCGACACTGTCGGTTCTTACACATCGAGATTTCTCTCTCTCTCTCTCTCTCTGTCTCTCCTTCTCATTCATTTCATTCTCGATCCACAAATTCCTATTCGATGTGCCAAGAAAAAACAGCGAAAGTCCTATATTAGCCCACTCCTCGAGGCTCTAAGGCTTGAAAAAAAAATTCAAGCAGTACTCGATTGCTCGATTTCAATCGACCGTCTACAAAAGCAACTTTATATACATATATGCATGCTTTTCCCCCCGTCAATAAATTTAGCACAGATTGGCACGCAGAAACTTCGAGTTGTCTGTGCCCGATTTAGCAAAGACAGAGAGAGAGAAAGAGAGAGAAAATGTGATTGAGTGAGTGACTGTGCCTTTATTTATATGCCCTGGAATAATCCCTTTTGAGCACTCAACAGGTTACAAATATCATCGTAATTTTGAGAATTTTGGGAGAATATTTTTTTTTTATAAAAAGAGAGAAAGGGAGAAGAGAGAAAGAGAATGTGATTGAGTGAGTGAGTGTGCCTTTATTTATATGCCCTGGAATAATCCCTTTTGAGCACTCAACAGGTTACAAATATCATCGTAATATATTGAGAGATTTTAATTTTGAGAATTTTGAGAATTTTGAGAATTTTGAGAATTTTGAGAATTTTGAGAGAATATTTTTTTTTTTATAAAAAGAGAGAAAGGTAGAACAGAGAGAGAATGTGATGAGTGAGTGAGTGTGCCTTTATTTATATACCCTGGAATAATCCCTTTTGAGCACTCAATAGGTTACAAATATCATCGTAATATTGAGAAATTTTAATTTTGAGAATTTTGAGAGAATAATTTTTTTTTATAAAAGGAGAGAAAGGGAGAAGAGACAGAGAAAATATGATTGAGTGAGTGAGCGTGCCTTTATTTATATGCCCTGGAATAATCCCTTTTGAGCACTCAACAGGTTACAAATATCATCGGAATATTGAGACATTTTAATTTTGACAATTTTAAGAAATTTGAGAGGATAACATTTTTTTCTAAAGAGAGAGAGAAAAGTGCGAGATCGGCACGCGTGTAGAATCGCACCTGACTGTTGCCGGCACGAACATCGTCTGTTGCCTCCAGCGCACAGATATACTTCTCCTCGTGACTCGTGACTGTCTTCCATGCATGGACATGGGAGGACGTTACTCATCGTGGTGAACGCGCAAAGTTATCGGTTTCGTATTAAATAGTCTACCAGATCCAATTTCCTCTAGCACTTATTGAGAATCGAATGGCTTAGCTCATTGTGCAATATTCCTGCATTATTTACAACATTTTACACAATTGTAGCGATGACATTTTATTCTAAATAAATTTTCTCGATGATTTTGAAGATTTTAAAAACTTTTGCATTAAAAAATTCACTTAATCACAGAGTGTGAGTGATAAAAATTCATAAGTAAAAAAAAAATGTTTTTCATCTCTGTGTTAAAAATAGTATAGAAATGAGCCAGCATACAAGTGGTCTCAGATAAGTGACCCAGATTTTCCGAATATTCTATTACCAGAGGGGATGAACAAGACTAATCTCGAGGGGGAGAGAGAGAGCGATAGATTTATCACAGGATTATTATAATACCGAGAGAACAGAGCTTGGTCATATACAATATTATCGGAAAGGGGACTTTGCCCGTACAGATGACAAATAAAATCTTCTGGATAATTAAATACAGCATGGATTAACGACGGATAAATCGTAAATCGTAATATATCGCTATATCGGAATGTATGAATATTGCAATACACTGAAAGAAAAAAAAACACAAATTTTATTTTATTTTATTAACTTTTATGATTTTATGTATAAATAGAAATAAATAGAAAAAAAAATACAAATTTGTCCCATGAATTGCACCTGAAAAGCCCCATAGATATGCATTGGGACTGTGGACGAGGATGTTTCAACGAGTCGTAATTTCCCAAAGCGTTTAGTCATCTCTCCAATCGCTCGAGCTCAATAATAATCACCCATCGCATCGCTCGACGAATTAATTGCTACTCACCATTATCATTTCTCACACTCCTGTGAACGAGTCTCCCTCTCTTGTGTATGTGTGTTTCTTTTTCTTTATGTTTTTTTTTCTCCCACGTGAGACCAACGTAATCGTCCTCTTTGCCCTTTTCCGTGATTCTCTGGGACGCAAATAAATTTTCAAACAGAACGAGTTTGTCGCCTTGAGCGTAAATTAATCGTCGCTTGCACAACAAGAAACGATAAATATTTAATGATGCTAATTAGGAAGTCATGCATAAATTGACAAGACACATACTAAGTTAGCAAACTAATTGTAAAATATAATTTTAAGCCTTAATATTGTTCAAAATATAAAATACGTGAAAAATTATAATCTCTCTCACTCTCTCTCTCTGTATTTAAAATAACATGTCCTGACTGAATGATTCATCATGGCCGAGACTCGAGAGACTCACTAAGAAGGGATTTTTCCAAATTCAACCCTTAAGGGGGTAATAAAGGGGAAACTTTATTTAATTTTGATTCAACGCGAGCGAAACCGGGCGAGCAGCAGCTAATATTCTATATATATATATATATTCGAATTGTATAATAATAACAAATATTATCATTGTAAAAACAGCTATATTTTTTTTTTTCAATTGATTGAGAAAGTTTTGACATCTCGAACAATAAATAAAAAATCATAAACGATTATAATATTATTAAAATAAAATATAAATGTACAATAATATGGTCAGTATAATTATAATTTTCATCTCGGAATGAGAGGTTTCTGAGAATTGTGAATGATTTTTAAGTTATTTTTAGTGACATGAGAGAAAAATATTGTGAGTAGCGGAACACACGCACATGCACTAATGACTTCTCGTTAAGAATAGTTTCTCAGCCTTGCTTATTTTCTAAATTTCATTTTTTTTTTCTTATTTCATTTTTTTTTCTATTTGTTTTTTTTTCGTTTTGATTTCCCTCTTCATCTCACTTTTGAAGATCGTTATCGCAACAGCTCTGCCGTGAACTTCCGGTCTAAAGATCTCCCCATGAGATCAAAGTTCTCGGCGCCCCTAAGTCGAGACTTCTCTCGCTCAAAGATTTTCTTAATCTCTTGGAACGATCTATCTTCCTCGTTTACTGTATATTATATATATATATATATAACATATTTCTCTCTCGAGAGGCGTGCAACGTCGCTCTTGAAGCTTTCGTCACCGGTACTTTTTGAGCAAGCACATTAGAAAGTTTTTTCGACCCTTTTTGTCCCCTTAATTTTTTTTTCTTTTTAACTTAACTCTCTTGGTTATAATTTCAAGAATCGTGTAAAATTAAATTCCAGGCATTTGACACTGGTGAAGTTCACAGAAAGTTCTTCCCAACTAGTGCTAAAATCTGACAGCTTTAAAGATTACGTCGAGTTCGACGAAACACCATGAAAATTTTATAGTTACCTACTGAATTTTTTTGTAACTGCGTTTAACCGTACACGTGTTATTTCATATTTTTCAATTTCGATTTAAAATCCCTTCACGACTGTGTATGAAAGGGAACAAAAATAAATCTCGATATACCTCACTCTCGTATCGGAAACTTACCAAAACTTATTAATAGAACGTGACATAATTAAAAAAAAAACAATAAAAAACATTCTCCCCGTTTATACCTTTGACGAATTAAAAATATTCCTTATTGCTTCTCTCAATACTTACAGGGGGCCACTCGACAAACAAAGAATTATCTGTGTTGCATTTCTGTTAATTCAATCTTGCAACAAATCTTAAAATACACAATTAAGGGGAGATCTCTTGTCTAACCCTGAAAATTCCGCTATTTTGCATTTTTTATTAACAAAATTATGTAATTAATCAATTTCGAACTTTGTACGTGTATTTATTAACCATTATAGATAATCATATTTTTTTTTTAAATAATTTTCATGGAGAATCATGGCTGCTACTTGTCCTCAACGATGATGGCGCGGAACCTCTCGGTCGCTGGTTGGCATGATTTCTACAGATCAACTGAAAGAAGAGAACAGCATATTATTGTGATTATTGTGATGAAGATTATAATTATAAATTTTATTACATATCACAAAAAAATTCTGTTCGTTTATTTCATTCAGTTGATAATATTTAGTAGTCGCGAAATTATTCCCCGACAAAAGTTTAACAATATATTCTTTCACGAAAACCCAAGACTTCATTTTAATTCATCGCATTTAATTTTGTAATATAAAAAATAACTGTTTCGTATTAAACTTAATCTGTACGAGTTTATATCTGCTCGTAACTAAGTATGATGGCAATGACAGGTCATCAGTTACACCATCGAAATGTCGAATTCCGTTCAGCCATTTTATGCCTTATTCGAAAATGTTAGTGATATCGAAAATTCCCTCGATCCTTCTTTTTGCGAGCAGTTGGGAAGTGGAAACAATAACGATAAATAAAAAAATATAAAACAAAATCATATCAATGATGTGGCCAAGCAGACATGAGAAAGGATCAGGAGAGAAAAATATAATTGCACAAAATTAAAAAAAAAAAAACTTTTTTACTTAATGACCTCTTGTTTCTGGCCATGATTCTGATGAATCCTGGGACATTTTTTGTTGAGGTTCGAGTGCCACCCACCAGGCCAAGACGATCAAAACCCGCGTTTCTGTTTTTCTACCCTCTATATACGTATATACAGCAAGGATCAGGCATATATATATATATATATAGTCAGCACTCATCAGAGATGAAACGTATTACCGTTTTCTTTCCTTTGATCTACACCCGAAAGACTAACCGAAACGATGATTGACGAGAAACTCATTCGTTTCGTCTCGGTCGCGCTTTATTCACGGCCGCAAAACTTTCATCATGATGCGCACACAATACAAAAAAAAAGTCATTGAAAAGCAGCGAATGGTGAACCGCGACAAAAACACAAAATTATGCGCAGACAGTGTAGGCTTGTCTTTCATTTTATTTTATTTTTCAATCAACAAAAAATAATTCACAGATCAATTTTCATTGTCGTAGGAAAATAAAAAATTATTTCCGCTCTGGAGAAATTCCAGTAAGAAATGTTGGAAAAAAATGTCCGACCTCGTACAGTAAAAAAAAAAATTAAAAACTTTTTTGAGAGCCTCTATGGAACGTGCTGACGTTAAATGAATGCTCATCCTTCAACTTGAACCTGGAGCGGTCCTCTGTTCTTTCTCTGAACAGATAAATGGCGCGTGCCGATCCCTCAGCAATGAATTTATCTATATACAGTTAATTTCCTCTAACTCAACGCTTTCGGGACTCCGTGGCGCTAGAGACCTTCCCCCACCACAGATTACCATGCGCTGTTTCAATGGCGGGAAATGGTTAGGTTAGGTCTAAAATTGAAATGCGAATATAACATTTCCGAGAGTTGATGCGCGTGCAACTCCCAAATTTCGTTGTTGTGCATCAAACAGATCCACATTAGTTTGTAGAGAATTTATTTGAGCGGTTAGCGAGAAGAATCGAGGAGAAATTGCCTGCTAAACAGTTTTGAGTTAGGGAGAATTGACTGTAGTGTCATGTGATGAATCGGATGTAAATGTAGGGCATTCCATGCCATCGAGAATTTTGATAACGAATTAACAATATTCACCATTGGGGTCTAATTAACTGACTGGTCCAATTTGCTCACGTAAGTAGATTTCTGTGACAAACTTATAATCCGATTATTGAAAAATTCATTGGGCAGAGTAAAAATTATCGTTAATTATAAACAGTTGTATGTTAATTCAACAATTTTTCATTACATTCATAATTCTTGCATATTGTAATCGTCCCGAGATAATAAAAATTGTCTCAGATGAGAAGGAAAGAATGAAACCATCTCAATAATTTCATTATTTTCTTCTGTGGGTTTAAAAGTGTGAGAGCGGTCGAGCTAAATATGCAGGCCTAAAAAAATGGTAGGTATACGATTTCCATAATCTGCAAATAAAAAAAAAACGATGCGATAAATATTAATGCGATCGAGCTAAATTTTTACACTTTTCATTGGCCAAGTAAATTGACTTTGAGGCCCAGAAATTGAGAGAATCGCCAATAATTAATTAATTTAAAGACCAAGACTCTTTTGGCAAGGAATGGCCCATATGTGGTATCAAAAAAATAGGATATACAATTTCGATAGCCTCTCAATAAAAAAAGGATGCAATAGTAACCAGCTGTCGTTGTCATATGGCAAGGGATCGAAAGCTTCCATTACCGGAAGTATTCATTTTTTTATACCTCCCACACTCCCTCTTGCACCTTGACGTGCTCTATACACACAACGAGAGTCTTTCCTGTCGATTTATTCCTGATGTAGCACTCGTGAGCTGTCGAAGGACTCCTTCAAAGTGCAGCTTGCTTAAACGACGTTTCTATTATACAGATCAATAGAGCTTTTTTTTCAAAATATCCAGGAATCATGAACGAAAAAATTTCAATAATCATTCATTGCATTCATAAAGAAAAAAAACAAATTTGCGGAACTTTTCGGCTCTCGAAGTAGAATAATCCACTAACCGATTGAAAAATATATTACGTGATTATTTTAACGAGTGGGAAAAACAAAAAGAAGTCTCCTCGAATTATTCCAAATGATAAAACTGTACGGAGTGGAAATTCTTGTATCTCGTGTAATCAGTATGGGTGGTCATACAATTTGCCGGATATCTCAGAGTGCCCATTATGAGCTCGTCTTTGAAGCTCAAGAGATGATCTCATCGAATCCTGAGAAAAGGTATCCCCTTTTTCAAGGACGGTTCTCGACGAAGAACTCTTGAGTTTGAAGGACTCAACGCACGGGAGGTCTCATCTATATCGCTTATTAAAATAACCCAGATTAAGTACAATGCATTTAATTCATAACCGCTCAATAAATATCATTTGATTCAAATGAATGTTGCATTATTCAAATAAACTTAATTCCTTTCAAATAACTTTTTTTTTATTCAACTTTATTTATTTATTCAACTAAATAAACTTTTTTCTAATTAAAAAAAAAAATCTTATTTCATTCAAGTAAAGTTTATTTGATTTTAGAAAAAAGTTGACTCAATCCAATAAAATTCGTTTCATCGGAATAAATTAAAAAATAAATTTCATCTGACATAAATTAAATATGAAATAGACGAGAAATAAAAATCATACAAATATGATTTTTAAAATTTTTCTCGATGCAGCTTTGCAAAAGAGCACCATGAAAGAGTTTTTTCTCTCCTCACTCTCTCTTTCGGCCCTCTTGCAATTTCCCAAGGACAGACACGTAACCTAATCCGCAGTCTCATTTTTTCAAAGATAACCCGTTATGGCGATCTGTTTTACTTAGAAATAAATCTCTACAAACTGGCTAAGAATATGTGTAGGCAGCGAGGAAAGAGAATCTTTGCAGCTCGTAAACTTTAACAAAGAAATAATTATTTTTTTCGCCACGTTTTACGAGTTACATATTATTCTTTCTCCACCTCCGTTCAGTATTTTATACAGAAAATATCCAGTGTGCTCTTTGGAGCACAAGACGTCGTGGAGGAACGAAGGAAAAAAAAAAAAATTAAAATAAAATCGTGCGCAAAGACGAGAACGAGAAAAGTTGATGGAGCTCGAGAATGGGCAGCTGCTGAATTTCCGGACAGCCAGAAAGCGTCGAAGGCGAGAAAGCAACAGCTCGTCCCTATCTCTGTTCATTCGATACTGCTATAGACCCCCTGTGATGTTCTCGAGTGTAAACTTTCCTCGCTTAAAAATAGTCATGGTTCATTTTCATCGCTCTCTGAATAAATCATGAAAATTTTCCCACTCATCTGCCAATAAAATAATTCAATTTTTTTTCACTTGAAATAATAATCTTGCATTAACTCTTTCATTACGTAAGCAAAGGCAATAAATCAGCACTACATTCGAGCAGATCTAAAAATTGGACGAAACCAATTAATATTTTCAGGAAATTACGTGTTTTATTTTATTTTATGTAAAAATGCTTATAGTGATTAAATTTTCTCAATAATTTTACATGAATCATCGAAGACCGAAATTAAAAAATTAAACTGATGATGAAAATATGATCCAACTCAAAATTTTTCACAATTGCATACTGCACTAAAAACAGAGTCAATTGCAACGATCAAAATTTATTTGATTTATTATTATATTTAAAAATTAATTAAGATCGTGCTGATAAGTCTCTCATTAAATTCAATAAATGATCATTCTGAGGATAAAAAATGTAATAAATTCTGTATTAATTGATATATAATTCAAAATTTAAATGAACGATATTATGCAAAGAGTCTTAAAATTGAAGCATTCAACAATTAACGCAAATATCTTTTTACCCAATTCATGCCATACTTTTTTTTCACTCGTGCCTTTCGCTATCTATCCGCATATAGACAATTTTCTCTATGCAAACGAGATCCAGGAGAATTATTATGCCGTTGACATTTGCCAAAGAAATCGATATAAAATACACAAACATTTCTCGGTACGAAATATCGAGAGAATCACAAAGCGCATATTCGATCTGTGCCATCAATGAAGTTTACATCTCTCGTCTCTTTCATCTTTTCAGGTATGAGTCATCCACTGCTATCGAGAGCACCGTGCGAGGCATTTAAAGGCGTGCATATATAATAAGCATATCACATTTTATATACACACATATATATATATATTTTATCTATATCTACTAGTATACTATATCTATATATGTGTACTTAATGTAGGATCGAGTCGGGTCAGCTTGGTATTGGCGACACTTGCCAAGGCTTGCTCGTTTTTGCTTCGCTTCGCGATAACCAACGATTATAATTGGTAACTGTTGCGTCTGCGACTGCTCTGTATAATTCTCTCGTATGTACACAACATATATATATATATATATGCACCATATACGCCTCTCATGCTCAGGTCTCTCGATCACAGATATTATGCGAGCTTCCGTTCGTCCAGGCACTCGTTGATTCTCCAACTCCCCATATTGGGATAACGATCAAATCTATTTCATCAAGAGACGTGGCAGCGTCGCGTACGCTAAGTAATTAAAAGAAAAAAAACGATAGAATCGTACAGAGAATCGAAAAAAAAAATTAGGCAACGATTTCAATAGGCAGATCAAAAGTGAGGACTTTCGTTGATCGCTCAATTAAATAATTTCAAAAATATAGCAAAAAAACGAGATTAATTATTACTAGACCTGATATATAAATATTGGACCCGATTTGAGTTTTGAAATATTAATTATTAATTATGTTTAATTCATCGTACAGAGCGTATTATTGGAACTTTTTCCGCTACGCTAAGTAATTAAAAGAAAAAAAAAAAAATTCGTACACAGAATCGAAAAAAAAAAATTAGGCAACGATTTCAAGAGGCAGATCAAAAGTGAAGACTTTCGTTGATCGCTCAATTAAATCATTTCAAAAATATACCAAAAAAACGACATTAATTATTACTAGACCAGATATATAAATATTGGACCCGATTTGAATTTTGAAATATTAATTATTAATTATGTTTAATTCATCGTACAGAGCGTATTATTGGAACTTCTTCCGCTACGCTAAGTGATTAAAAGAAAAGAAAAAAAATCGTACACAGAATCGAAAAAAAAAAATTAGGCAACGATTTCAAGAGGCAGAACAAAAGTGAGGACTTTCGTTGATCGCTCAATTAAATCATTTCAAAAATATAGCAAAAAAACAACATTAATTATTACTAGACCAGATATATAAATATTCGACCAGATTTGAGTTTTGAAATATTAATTATTAATTATGTTTAATTCATCGTACACTAACTACAAAGTACAACTACAAAGTCAATCGTCCTTAATTTTTCCAGGTAAATTGACCCTGGTGAAAATTTCATCCCTTTCATGGTTACTGAAAAATCCTTGAAGCATTTTTTTTTTACATCAATTACTCGATAATATTCAATGCTTGTCAATTAACGTTATGCCACTTGTGTTTCTCATGCTCTGAGCCTCTCGATAAGCGAGGATTCAGGACTTTTTCCGCGGTAAAAATAAAATTCCACGACAGACTGCTAAATTCCGCCCGGATGTTCGATAATAACTGAAGTCCGTAGTGAAGCATGGTATTATGTACTGTGGTCTTCTGCCTCGACGATGGCACGGCTGTCAGATCCTCGCGAGAATCATCCTCTTCATCCTGGACGCGTTCAACTTCCGCACGGGCGCGAGGCGCCATTTTATTTTTTATTTTTTTCGTCTCCTCTTCCTCTTCTTTCTCCGGCTTCATATGCTGCTATTCGCAATGAAGTGGGCTCTTCACTGGCCGCACTACGGAAATCCTTTGTCCATTCGAAATTCAAAGGCTTCTTGTCGATTCCGCGACGGAAGCGAACAGGTAAGCTTGAGATACGCGGAGCGGAGCACACAACGTCTAACTATACATGTTCCCACGCCGTTCCCGCGATTCTCTCCTGCTATATATATATATATATATATATATATATATATAGGCAGGAGATATATATATATATATATTGCTAAACACCGCTACGAGGCAATCGAAAATGACGACGTTGTGGACCAACGAGTTCCAAGTATAAATAATATACACTTCAATCGCCTCGTCCGGTCTGCTTCACTTCCCCACATTTTTTCTGTGACTTAACACTACAAGTAGCCAAGATTCGGTTACCCCAAGCATCCTCTACCACAGGCAAAAAAAAAATCCTAACCGCATTCGAGACTTATACCTAAAAAATTGAAAGCTCCCAAACTCATTTACCAACAATCATCCCCCTTTTTTCATCAGATAGCAAACCGTGATTTAAAAAAAAAAAAGTCAGAGTGTCCCGTTTTAATCAGAATGCAAAAGTATTTTTCCGAATTTTTATCCGCCCTTTTGAATTTTGAAATCCTGATATCATATTCGAGTTTTTATAAAAACATTTTTGTGCAAATGGCGAAAGGGTAAATTTGTTTTTTTTTTTTTTTTTCAAGTTGGGCTGTCATCGACACTGGTGGGGCGTCTTTTTCCTCAGTGGCGTTATACACACCGAAAAGATTAAGATATATACTTTATTTCAATAAAAAGTGTAAGGACGCCCCTATTGCTTTAGAGTGGTTGATAACCCAAGTACTAAAAAACTATAAAGAACTTAAACTGAAAAAACAAGATATAGACTTGAAAAAAATATATTGAGAAAACGTTCGTAATTCCTAAAAACTCTGTGTGGACCGAATGCAAAAGTATTTTTCCGTATCTTTATCCGCCCTTTTGAATTTTGAAATCCTGATATCATATTCGAGTTTTTATAAAAACATTTTTGTGCAAATGGCGAAAGGGTAAATTTGTTTTTTTTTTTTTTTTTCAAGTTGGGCTGTCATCGACACTGGTGGGGCGTCTTTTTCCTCAGTGGCGTTATACACACCGAAAAGATTAAGATATATACTTTATTTCAATAAAAAGTGTAAGGACGCCCCTATTGCTTTAGAGTGGTTGATAACCCAAGTACTAAAAAACTATAAAGAACTGAAACTGAAAAAACAAGACATTGACTTGAAAAAAATATACTGAGAAAATGTTCGTATTTGGTAAAAACTCTGTGTGGACCAAATGAAGCTGAGGGATTTTGTGCTCGAGACGCATTCATCTCCGGTAAAGCCTTGGATTCGACTTTTTTATGCTCGAGCAGCATCCCCTCGAACCATCAGTTGGAACTTGGCGTGTTCAGCCACACATATTGCTAAATCCTCCGCTACTTTTTCTGGGATCCCCCTCGAGGAGCATCATACTTTACCACCACCCCCTGCCTTTAATACCACCATCCCCTGCCCCCAACTTTCTCTCTCTCTCTCTCTCTCTCTCTCTCTCTCTCTCTCTGTGCGGTAATTCTTCGCTCTCGTTCCCATGCCACTCGGGGTTAACGCCAAATCACCCCCTAGTGCCGGGGAAACCCTCGTACTCGAATCGATAATCCGCCCATAGGAATACTCTGCCTGGATGTTATGGACAATTCGACCGACAGAATGAGAGGAGAAATGGACAAGTGAGTCTTACCAGGGAGTTTCACGTTAATCGATAGCCAATCAATCGCGCAATCTACAATTATTCTCGAAGCATAAGTAGTTTGAAAATATTGCGTACGTCAAAAGTGACCCAAGATAATCTCACAAAAGCGACAGATCGATATATGAATAGCCAAATGATGTGATTGCTATTGACATTGTCATACCAAAATTTCATTCGTAAATCATATATTTTTCCAATAATATTATTATTGGCACAGGGACGTTTTTTTTTCAGTGAACTTGGTTGCTCCAAAATAGTGAGTGCAGCATTATCGCGAGATAATGATTTTTGATAACCGGGCACCAGCATGAGGGTAATATATACATATACATATAAGTCGATCTTCCAAGTCGCCATAAATCCTTCATAGCTGAGCAACTCGAGGTCCAGTTCACAAAATTTTTACAACTGGCGATCCTGAAAGTGGTAATTTAATCAGTTCTAGAAAATTGTGAAAGAAATCAAAGAATAATATTAAGGTGTATTTTCATAACTATTAGACATAAAATAAAAAAATTCATCACGCACATTGATACTGTTTTTTTAGGCAAATTTAACAATTTAACTTAATGAAAAACGATATCATCGATTATTCGTTGTATCCTTTCATATATTTCCTTTCGTTTAACTTTATTTTCGTTCGACAGTCTCGGGTCTCTGTCATCTCGTCTCGAAATTCTCGAGTGCTTGACCAGGTGCCTGACTCGCTGGCACGCTTCGTCCCTTCTTTGAAATATTATGCGAAACCCTTTATATTTTTTTCTCATATGTTCCTTTCAGCCATCACGAGATCTCTTTCAATGATGACGAAGGACGAGAAACGTGAATTTGAAATCGGAAGTAGGTGGTACAAAAGTATGGATCTCGTACGTTATTTATACGTGAAGAAAACGACAGATGTTTGCGCACGCGGGGGGGGGGGGGTCTTCGCCCCTCTTTTGGGCTTTCTTTATATCCCCTGGATGGCGAACGACCTACCTTTTTCTCTCATTCTTTCATAGCTCTTGTACGCCAAACTAACGTGGTCCGTTCTTTTTCTTTCTTGACGAATTCATGTTTTAACGCGACAAGAATATCTTTACATATATATATATATATATATAATTTTTTTTTTTCATTCGGGTTTGCACCAAGAGGGCTAATAATATTTTTATTCGTGGCAGCACCTCAAACTACCTTCACAAAACTCCTGCAATAACAGTCAAGATTGGCTTTCAAGCTCTTACGTGCCCCATCATCTCGATGAATATCTCAAACCAAAATAGTTATGTTGAAGAAATTTTCTGTTCATTTGAGGAAGGGATGAAAAATTATAAAATAATTCCTACTAAATTCTAAGGACTTTCCTTCAATACTTAATTTATTTGGACAAGTTCGTAGAAGTTTTCTTCTACGAATTCTACGAATTCTACGAATATTTGATTAAAAAGCGGAAGTGAGCGTGAAAGAGGTGTAAGCTTTGTGTCGTAAAAAAAAAAAAATCGGTATTCATTATGTTGTAGAATTCACTGGCAGCCACTAAATGAGCAACTCGATATATAATTTAAAGCTGAGAGTAGAAATTTTATTTCTCATTGTCTCGTTTCATTTTCATTTTCCTTATTGAAATCGAATAAGTAAAAAAAATATTTTTTCTTTACTCTTGGTCTTTTATAAACCACAATCACCGCTCGCTGGCATAAGCAGCAAAGTTTGTGCTTAGCAGTGCTCGGATCTTTCTACACGGGCTATGCGCTCGTGTCGACCCAACCAGTCCATCCGTCCATCCTCATCGTCGACTTGACCATTGTCCGAGATCGGAAACCATGAAAATTTCCTGAGGCGTCGCGCGCTTTGCTTTCTGTGTTAAATTTATATATATATATATATATATATATATATATATATGTATATGTATATGTATATATGTGTATATGTATATGTATATCGTCTCTGTACTGGCATGCATCATAGGTAAAAAAAATATATGTATATACTCTTTTTCTCTGTCTCTCTTTTATAGACTCGTGCGTCTCTCGTGCACTCAATTTCATGCAGAGTTGGTACATAGTACTCTCGCACGTGTCGACAAATCCAATTGTGCTCGCTATACATACATTACTTATTACCCGTTGTTATAGCTGACACGCGATCGCGCCTCGCTCGACGAATTCATTCCTCGATTCTGGGCCCACTTTTCATGAGCATGCAGGTTGTGAGAAAATAAGCCAAAGAAGAGTACACAAATGCATACTGTATATGTAGTTCACCATATATATATATATATATATGAATATACTTACAGAGTAGAGCATACAATACTTGATCATCCACGCGTAACAAGTAGACCTGCCCACAGTAGTTACAGGGAAAGAAAAGGTAAAATTATTTATCTCGAAATTTTCAGAATTATATAAATTTAAGAAAAATCTTATTCGCTTAAAATATTCAAGTATTTATTTGAAAAAAAAAAAATATATATATATATATATAGATCCGTTGAATTATTTTATTATTATTTCAACCGATTAATTATTCGAATAAAAATATGATTAAAAATATGTATTTGGATTGACTACAATTTACTACACTTCTGAACTGAATTTTGTCATTATTGTGTAACAAGCAACGAAAATTATATTTTATATAACGTTTAATTTATGAGGCCAAAAATTAAACGTTATTCTAAAATATAATTTTCGTTGGCCTGCCAATAACTATAACCATTTTTCTTGTCTCTTGGTCGCGATAGGAAACAGAATAAAGAGCAAGGAAGAGCCCCGTATTTTACTGTGAGGCATACAGGTAGTTTGAGACCTGCTACGCATACGAAATTCTTTTCAGTATCCTCTCCCCTGCGAGCTATGCCACGAGACGACAGTTTCCTCTTCCCCATTCTCTTCTTATATTTCGAGAGAGGAAGAGAGAATGAAAAATTCTCGGAAATTTTTCTAAACGACTCCCGGAGTCAGTTTTGAATTTGAATTCGTTGCGAGGATTTACCTGAAGAAGAAAAAAAAAAGAATTCCATTCAGCAACATTTCGCTATTTTTTCTTTGCTCTTTCTCGTAAAAATCATTAAAGAATTTTCAAAATTTATCATATTCAATTTTATTTTTCTTCAAATCTTCAATTTCTTCAATTGTTGAAAGATTTTTTTTTCGTCGTGCAATGCAATCAGAATAATATTAAAATGAGTAGAATTGAAAAAGTGCGTGAAATGATGACGAATATTTTGAACGTTTTTTTTTATTATTATTACAACCATCAATGCCCATTAAAAAAAAAAAAAATTATGACGAATGGTTAAAATTTGTCTGAAATTTTTTGATGAGCTGGTTGCCACGGCGTTGGGACATCCAGGAATGGAAAGAATAGACCATGTATGGGATGATTCTTCAGGAGAAATACCCATAACCGATGATTAGAAAAAGGTGAGTGGGGAGGAACACGAAAATGAATGGTTTCGCTACTTCTTATACTATGGTGTGCCATAGTGCACACACACACACATATATATACCCATCTTATATGAATATATATATACATATAGTATGGGGCAAGTGGTCAATAATCTTTGCAAAGCACGCGATCAGTGCTGCTTGGGATGCTGTTATATGTATTTTATATATATATATATTATCTATATATATATATATATATATATATATATATATATGTATATATATATATATATGTACATATACAGCCATGACGACGATCAAGAAATGCTGGGAGGAGAGAACCGTGCTCGCGATTCGCGAAACGGGTGGCCGCATCTGTAACGCCAGGTGTTGCATACCAAGAGAAAACGGTGAAGACGTTCCCTCTCATCGTTTTGTCAGCCCATTTTATTTTTATTCTGAGCATATATACAAGGTGATATGAAGCTGTTGATTAGATGACTTTTATTGCAATCAAGAGACATTGTGCACATTTTTTTAGAATATTTTTAAGTCTCTGGATCATATAGTAAAATATTTTTATATTATGTATTATTTTTTATAATTAATATAAAATTATTATCGTCACGTTATCATTAACTTTATTCCATTTAAACACAATAACTTTTTAGTCTCGAAAAAGAAGAAAACTTTTTTGGGTAATTTAGAAAAAACTTAAAAATTAAAATAATAATTAAATTTTGTGTTTCTCGCGAATCAGTATGATAAAAATATTGAGTGGAAATGCGAGCCATGAGAGAGAATTGGAGCACGAAGATGAAGCGAATCAAATCTGCTGTAGGATGTGGGAGAGAACGAAGGGTGGACGTGGGCGATTTTTTAGGGTGTTTTTCACCCTAAAAAACTTATTGGTAACGAGACGAGGGATGGAACGGAGTATATGCTGAAACTTACATCCCACGTGCATACGACTTCGATGGTTAGTCTCGACGAACAACTGGACCAGCCGGCTGATGAGCTCTTTGAGGCACCCTTGAGGCGCGTTTTAAAAGTTTCCCAACACACCGGGCGCAAATAGGGAGGATTTCCCTCTTTCCATCCCTCGCCTTTTCATCTGTTTTTCTACTCCGTTATATTGCAATGAACATATTGATTTTTGCAGCAAAAAAGTGGAAGAACGAGAGAATAAAGTGAAAAGAGGAAAAACCTTGCAGAGAAATGAGTCGACGCCAGGTGTATCGAGGCAGCTAGGTCGTCACACTCAGCGACCATGTAACAATGACCATTAGACTCTCTAAGTACAATATTATACTAATTAAGTAAGGAGGATATAATATATAAATAATGTTTTAGCTTGTATCAGCTTTTTTTGTTGCTCAGAAGTACAATATTATACCACTGAGCAACAAAAAAATCTAAAACGAACTAAAACATTATTTATATATTAGATCCTCCTTATATGTATTGGAGTAACACAAATACGAGGAATAAACGAGAATAACCGGAAGTTGGTGTTATAATCAGCCAAAGTCTGCCTATACATTATCTCTACAGGTATACAATGGTATCATGTGAATCGATCATTAATTTAAATCGACAAAACATCATTCACCATATCGACGCCCTGTACGAATAACAGCACGTTTCAGATTCCGAGTGAAAAAGAGCACGATTTTATCTGATGAACAAAAAAAAAATCGTCGCTTCAACTAAACTTTAGTTAGAGCGAGCAAATTTGTTTTTCGCAACAGGAAAAAAATCATGAATATGAAATGCAATGAAATGATACAGTAGCTTGCGACATATGGCAAACGACCGAGAACGGAATATAAATTCCTTCTCTCGTTTCATATATATATATGAAACGTTATATATATATATATATATATATATATATATATATATATATACATACATAATATATACATACATATCTCGGTATGCATGTATATATTTTATTTAGACTCTCGGATGCAACGAGAGTTGCACTTCTCCGGAGTTAAGATCTCGCGTGTCTCGGGCATAGCCCTCTCAGTACCAGGCAAAAAGATCGCGAGTATTATATACATACGTCTAGCCTCGAGTATGCTGGTGGACTACGCACGCGAATGAAAACTCGTGTCCACCGAGCAAAGAGGAAAAACATAAAAGCAAAAGACATTTAGGAGCCACAGAACTTGGACATGATTCATGTGCGCGTCCGAGAGACCTCGGATAGAGAAGAAAACGTTAAATGAATGTATATATATATATATACATACATTATACTTATTATCTTATCTCGAGTATCTTTTGAGGGCCTAGAGAGAAAGGAAACGATCCATGCATCAAAAACGGATTTAATTCAACTATTTAAATCAAACAAAATTCATGTAGATTTCGTCAGATTTATTTGAATTCCAATATCGCAAGGTGCTATTTAGACAAATTTAATTTTAATCAAATAAAATTTTACCGAATATATTTTATTTTATTGAATTAAGTTAATGAGGCGATTACGATCGCAATATATACCAATTCGTTATTTTCACTACTTTGTTTTTATTTTTTATATTTTTTTTATTTTATGAAAGGACAAAAAAAAACGAGCTTGTCCATAAAGTCTTGATTCGTTGCATTTGAAACAATGGAAAAGAACGATTATGTAAGTTGTTACAACAATGATGAGCAACAAGAGAATTTAGTTCTCTGACCTAGTATGGAGAGTTACGTATAAATGAATATCTCATCAGGTTCTTACATCTTACTTATCTATACGATACTTATCTATTATGGTATAAGTGATTATCATTAACGATCCCTATATCTTACGGATTGATGCAGTCTTCCCTTCCAGTATACAATATTGATATCCTCTGTCCTACTTTTCTTCCATTACATGTCGCCCATTATCGCCCAGCCCATATTTACCTTTCATTTTCTTCGGTCGTTACCACCCATTAAACTATACAGAGAGTTGACAATCTTTACCATCGAATAGAATTGAATAGTCAATACGCGTAGAGCTTTTATCCGACTATCAAAGCTTCTTCACTTATCCATTTCGAACTGAAAATTCGATCCAATAAGATTTTTCAGTACTTTTTGTGATACGATAAAAATGTGAAAAGAAAACCATGGAAATTTGATGCAATTCGTAAGGTTTTTGATTTAATAAAATTTATTTATATTGAATAAATTTATTTTTCCTGGGAAAACAGTATTTCATACAGCCAACAGGGTCGAGAAAATTGCTGGAGTCGCAAAGGCGTTACGAAATGCACCTGACAGACGTCCGAGCTAGCAAAACAATGGCACGCACGTATTAGTACAGTATATATATATATATATAAAGCCAAAACATACCTCTCTAAAATGAACATAGTACAAGTGTAGATATATGCACTTGTGTATATATATATATATATATATATATATATATATATATATATATATACATACACAAGAGCATATATATATACTTGTACTATGTTCATTTTAGAGAGGTATATTTCGCCCCCCAGGAGTAGAGGTTCTCGTCCATGATACCGAGCACCATGTCGACTTGCCAGGTACATAATAATACTTGCACGGTTAAGAACCACATAAAAGCTCTGTATCTAAGCTCGCATATGTTCTACATATATCGTCTAACTGAGCCTTTTCTCACTCCCGTTTCCGCGTGGCTCTTCTCATTTTCTCTCGCTCGCCCTATCTAATATATCTCACAGGAGAGAGTGCAGTCTCAACGAGAGTTCCATTTTTTTTTTTTCGCTTTAGCGCGAATGTTGAACGTTAACTCTCATCGTCTTGCCTGTATTCACGTTTGAAAAGAGAAACCGTTCGCACGAAGTTACAGATTATGTACGCATGGTCTGTAGAACTATATATGGATGCAAACATATATATATTTATATATATATAGATATATTCATACCGTGTGCACATATATATTGTGCATGATACATTCCATGGCAACTCCACAAAAGTCTCATCCTGATCCTTTTAGATTTAGTTCAAGATTTTGCCATGATTGTACCAAGGCTGGAAAATAATTGTCAATGAATTAATGTAAGGGTGACCATCCTTAGCTGCTATAATATCCTTCGGCGTTGAAAATAAAATTATAATTAGCAGTTATAAAATATAATTTTATAACTGCTTTATTTCATGCTGGAAAAACCATGAATTATCAACTGATTTATTAAAATTACATAACAATTGCAAATGTTTATTTATCATCAGAGGAGAATTGGCCCGCTTAATTGCAGTTTTAGTCGGGATCTGGTCGGGAATACCTTGACTCGCCCGATTGTTCAAAAAAGGCGAAAAATGTTAATTAGAAAATTTTGAAAATTCATTATTCGTAAAATGCAATTTTTTGTTTGGAAAAAAATAATGATGTGCAAGATATAAATAAATTGATACGGACTATAACAGGCCATTTTTTTGATAATGGCTTTTTCAATCTGAACACTTTCGTCGTATTTTTTCACATGGAAAAAAACATGGAAAAAAAATGGTGAAATTCGCAGCTAGGTTAAGTTGGTATGGAATGTCTTGTGTATAAAGACAAATACCATAAGAAGACTCTACGTAGAACCCAGTAAGTATATTTTCCCACCAGCCACTCCCCACAAGCCACAATGTAACTCACCGCGTGTCTGTGGCATACCTTGCACTTTGTCAGTTTGCTCTCTCGCGATCCACCAAGAGAGATTATCTCAACCGTCGAGCAAACGATTCCCTAATCCCAAATGTACGAGGCGCCGCCGGTACGACTATAATCTCGTATACGCAAATAGAAACTCAAACTCATTCGCTAATTTTTTTCTCATGAAATTTCTCACTCGCAGTGATTTACAATTATTCGAACGAGAAATTTAGTTCCCTGCTCTGATATGTTCGACAACTTAAAAAATATTCATTGTGTAAATGGGGGAGACCAGGGTAATCGACCAAAAATTACCTATACATACGCGGAGAAGAAAAAATTGAATCATAAAAAATTTAACTCAATAATAACTAATATTACTTAACTAATATTCATATTGTGCAAATTGGGGAAACCGGGGTGATCGACCAAAAATATCCCATACATACGTGGAGAAAAAAAAAATGAATCATAAAAACTTAACTTGACTTAAAAATATTCATTGTGTAAATGGGGGAGACCAGGGTAATCGACCAAAAATCGACCAATACATACGCGGAGAAAAAAAAATTGAATCATCAAAAATTTAACTTAACTTAAAAATATTCATATTGTGCAAATTGGGGAGACCGGGGTAATCGACCAAAAATCGACCAATACATACGCGGAGAAAAAAAAATTGAGTCATAAAAAATTTAACTCAACTTAAAAATATTCATATTGTGCAAATTGGGGAGACCAGGGTGACCGACCAAAAATTACCTATATATACGCGGAGAAGAAAAAATTGAATCATAAAAAATTTAACTCAACTTAAAAATATTCATATTGTGCAAATAGGAGAGACCGGGCTAGTCGACCAAAAATCGACCAATACATACGCGGAGAAGAAAAAATTGAACCATAAAAAACTTAAGTTAAATTAAAAATATTCATTGTGCAAATAGGAGAGACCGGGGTAGTCGTCTAAAAATGATGTGTCACGCGTAGAAAAAAAAATTAAATCATAAAAAAAGAAAAAGTCGCTCTTCTGAATATTATAATTTTTGGTAAAAAAAAAAAAAAATGTCCAGACGGTCGGTAGGACCGGGTTCATTCGGCTGTGCATTTATTCGGGCATCATGCTTCGTGCATATACAGCAACAATGCGCCATATGTGAGAAAGCTCTGAGGACGTTCATCGTTTCTTCGTGCCGAGGCGATATAATTTTTTATTTTTTCTTCCTTTCTCTTCTTTCATAATTTGCCACCGTCCACCATCTCATCTCTTAATTTTTTTTGTGTGCTTGGCAGACTTTGCAAGAAAAATATCATTTATTTGGTGTCCCCCGCCCTCCCGGAACGCCCTCACGTGTGTCGCTCGTAATTTATACAGAGCGAGGTAGAATGAATATTATTCAATAATGGTTCGATAAGATAAATGGCAAATTGTATCGGATGGTTAGAAAATAAGTATAATAATTTTAATGAACGAGAACGACGCGTGGCAGCAGATCTACTGCCTGGTCACATATAAAAACTCACCAATTTCAAAGGGCCGCACGAGCCACGTGTTTATAACGATCAAAATTTTTCGACCAAGTGAAATAAAGTTCGACTCATTTTATGGGAGCATCGATGGCCTTTTGTTCGCTTGCTGATTTACTCCTGCCAAAGTCTGAAATTGTGACTATTGTGAACAACTTTAGTTGCCAAAAAGGGCTAAAAAAATCCCTTCTTAAAAAATCCATTTTATTAGAGCATTGATGGCGTTTTGTTTGCCTGCTGATTGACTGCTGTGTGTCTGAAGTTGTGACTATTCTGAACAATTTCAGTTGCCAAAAAGGGCTAAAAAAATCCCTTCTTAAAAAATCCATTCTATGAGAGCATTGATGGCGTTTTGTTTGCCTGCTGATTGACTGTTGTGTGTCTGAAGTTGTGACTATTCTGAACAACTTCGGTTGCCAAAAAGGGCTAAAAAAATCCCTTCTTAAAAAATCCATTTTATGAGAGCATTGATGGAGTTTTGTTTGCCTGCTGATTGACTGCTGCCAGAGACTAAAGTTGTAGCTATTGTGAATAACTTCAGTTGCCAAAGAGGGCTTAAAAAATCCCTTCTTAAAAAATCCATTTCATTAGAGCATTGATGGCGTTTTGTTTGCCTGCTGATTGACTACTGTGTGTCTGAAGTTATGACTATTCTGAACAATTTCGGTTGGCAAAAAGGGCTAAAAAAATCCCTTCTTCAAAAATCCATTTTATGAGAGCATTGATGGCGTTTTGTTTGCCTGCTGATTGACTGCTGTGTGTCTGAAGTTGTGACTATTCTGAACAATTTCAGTTGCCAAAAAGGGCTAAAAAAATCCCTTCTTCAAAAATCCATTTCATTAGAGCATTGATGGCGTTTTGTTTGCCTGCTGATTGGCTGCTGTGTGTCTGAAGTTGTGACTATTCTGAACAACTTCGGTTGCCAAAAAGGGCTAAAAAAATCCCTTCTTAAAAAATCCATGTTATGAGAGCATTGATGGAGTTTTGTTTGCCTACTGATTGACTGCTATCAGAGTCTGAAGTTGTAGCTATTGTGAACCAGATCAGTTGCCAAAAAGGGCTAAAAAATCCCTTATTTAAAGAATTATTTTATGCGAGCATTGATGGCATTTTCTTTGCCTGATGATTGACTGCTCCTAGAGTTTAAAGTTGTACCTATTGTGAAAAAAATCATTTGTCAAAAAGGGCTCAAAAAACCAGGCTAAAAAAAGAGAAGTTGATAGATCGTGTAGAATTAATTCGAGGCCACTTTAGTCTCTACAACTTTAAACACTATATAGCTAAAGTGAGCTAAAGCCTACCCCCTTGTACGAAATTTTTTTAATTCCCTCTAGCTGCAATACTGTCTAGTGTAGGCAACATGGCACATATGATTGTGAAAAATGAATTTTAAAAGATCGACTAAATTATGAATAAAACTTTTTATAAATTAAAAAAAAAACTTGTACATCCCATCAATTAATTGTTTGTGCGAGTCATAATTTTTCACGATTCGATCACTTGAAATAAATAGAGAACGGTTGGATTGATGAAAAATCTCATATGATACATAAAAACCCATTTGAAATGACATTATCGACAACTTGGAAAAGTTTGAAATTTTTTTAAGGGGGTCGAGAAAAAAAAGTGGCTGAATCGGCAGAGATTGCTTCATATCTAGACTTTGAGTACGAATAGCCAATATTGAGCCTAACGACGTATAAATTTTACAATGGAACCGACAGCCTTGAGAAAACAACTTTTGTGTCGCTGAATTATTCAGAGGGCGCAAAGACCATCACAACGTTACGGTAACGCGGGAGCATTTTTCAAGCTCGATGGAAATATACATATATGTGTATGAGATATGCAGTCGGCAAAGATCGCAAAGAGAAGAAGGAAAAGCGAGCCAATCGGAGTGAGTTCGATCTCAAGCCGGATATCCGGCGATTCGTAGATTAGGATCGAATCCCGACTCCGTGCTACTCTCCTACCTGTTCTATTCCTCTATTCGCTTCTGTATGAGCTGCTGCCGCGTTCCAGAACAGTGGAGAGCTTCGCATGTGCACCTCGTTAGCGAACGAATAAGAGCTGTCTCTCTCTGTCTCTCTCTGTCTCTCTCTATCTCTCTCTGTCTCTCTCTGTCTCTCTCTCTCTATCTCTCTCGTGGCTCAACAAAGACAAAAGTAATTTAATAAGAGGAATAAGAGAAAAATAAATATTTGGAAGACGCGCATGTTCTGTAAGGCGTTATAACGAGAAAACACAACGATTTATTTCATCAAAAAATCACTAGATCGGCTGACTCTAGCCAGCTAATCTGGTAAATACGATATAATAATTAAAATTCCTTATTCGAATAAGGACAAATTCCTTATTCGAATAAGGACAAATTCCTTATTCTAATAAGAACAAATTTCCTTATTCCAATAAGAACAAATTTCTTATTCTAATAAGAACAATTTCCTTATTCTAATAAGAACAAATTTCTTATTCTAATAAGGACAAATTCCTTATTCCAATAAGGACAAATTCCTTATTCGAATAAGGACAAATTCCTTATTCGAATAAGGACAAATTCCTTATTCTTATAAGAACAAATTTATTATTCTAGTAAGAACAAATTTCTTATTCTAATGAGAACAATTTTTTTTATTCTAATAAGAACAAATTCCTTATTTTGATAAAAAAAATCACTTATTGTGCTATGGATTGGGCAACACAAGTTATTACATGGAAAGAAAGATTTTTCGTTTTTGACGTTTTCAACCCTTCGGAGTTTCATGATTGTAATAAAATATATTGACAATTAACAAAGGAGTGAAAATTTAATTAATCAATCGAACAATTGTCGTAGGCAAAAAGTATTAATGAAAAAAATTGTTCAGAAAAACGTATTGTATTTCTTTCATTGATTGAATATTCATTCACACATCGTTTCGTTTCTATTTCGCGACTTTTTCATATGCCCAAAATGAGCGTAATTGCGATATTGACGTGAATGAAAAAAATATATATATATATTGTATGTAATATTTATTTTATGGCACAGACGTAATATATTTTTGTCGCTAATTAAATCATCGTTTTTTTTTTTTTTCATCAACCCGCTTTTTTATATTTATAATTTTCGAAAAATATGCGCAGTTATGAAATTTAAAACTTGGCCGAATTCATTTTATCTGATTAGGAAAAATATTACATTAAAAGATGGAATAATGTGAAAAAATAAATGAGAACAAAAAAAAAATGAGGCAATGTATGAATGAACGAATGAAAGAATTAATGGAAAAAATTACGCACACCGATGCTTTATATTCTTTTGACTCATTCATTCATCGGTTTTTTTCTCTTCGCTCGTACTTCTAGAAATCGCTGACATTTATGAAAAATATGCAAACTTACGATGTCGACATATTTGCCCGGACGCGAGGTGTCATATTTAACAAAGCACGCTCGAAAACGCGCATATGCGGTTTATTTTTCACGCCGTTTCTTTTTTTCCTCCGTTTCCTTCCCTCCCTCTCGCATTTACCAGGCTCTCCAGGAGGATCAACAAAAAAAAAAAAAAGAACCAGCGGGGGAAAGAGGAATTCGCGAACGGAAGCGCCAGTGGGAAGATTATTTTAAGAAAAAACTTTGCCGTTGTCGTCCCGAGAATTTCGCATGCAGTCTCTCTCGTTTGGTAACGCAAATGTGCGGACTACGCTTGAAAAAAAACCAAAAAAAAAAACACCAAAAAAAACGAAAAATTTCCCTCAAAATTTCAGCGGGGAAACGTGTATTTTTATATATATATATAGATCTGTATATGGTGTAACTATTACACTATATATACGTACAAATATATTTTCTTTCGCTCTTGTAGTCTTTTTTTTTTTTTTTTCATCGTCAAATTTACTTTTCATTTTACAACGCTCGGTAACTAGATAGGGGCAGAATTATGAATCGTAAAGACGGCGTTAAGATGCCTCTGTGGAGCCTCATCGCGCCTTTCCTCTCAGATAATAATAATAATAATATTAATAATCTAAAACGGCAAGACAGTCTAGCTCATCGTAAGCTGAGAACTGAGATGAGGGCGAACTCTCGTCTCTCTCTCTCTCTCTACTTTCCCTTCCGTCCTCCTTCTTCTCTTCATCTTCTTCTCATCTTTCCTCGTATTGGCCCTGATGCTATATGCACATATATAGTGACTAACATACGCAAAGGATCTTGGAGCAAAAGCTCTCCTCGTTCAACGAGGTGGCACGCGAAGCAGGAGCGAAAGATATGAAAAAAGAAAAGGAAAGAGAGAGAGAGAGAGAGAGAGAGAGAGAGAGAGAGAGAAAGGGAAAAGAGGTAACAGGTGCAGCATCCGTTCTCTGTTCGCCCTAATTGACTTACAGCGTGATGCGCTGCTGGCCCCATCTATAATGCATTCGACATTCCGCTCTCCTAAGCACCCGAGTCTCTAATCGCAAGAGAACATTGCTGGGAACCCCTTCCCCTTTGCTTTGTTTCCTCTTTCTCCTCTCTCTCTTTCTCTTTCTCCTCTCTTGTGCCATTAAAAAAACAAAACAGTAAAAAAAACGTCACGGATTCATCTTTCGAACTTTACATATCGAGGCCAAAACGACGAGGAAACACAAACGAGATGAATATCAACAGAAGAATTGAGAGTCTTGCTTCTTCGTGGAAGAAACTTTGTCCAAAAAGCAAATATTCTCAAATCGCTCCGTGGACGTATATTTTTAAAATAATATAATTTAAATAATTAAAAGTAATAATTTAAATAATTTAAAATAATAATTTAAATAATTTAAAATAATAATGTATAAAATATGAGAGCAATGTGTGGCCGATTCTAATTAAAAGTCTTTTGTAATTACTTTCGAACCATTAACTTTGATGCACATTATATAGTTGAGAGTGAATGAATAGGTAATCATGTTCAGGATTTATAACTGATAATCGATCAGGAATAATAGAAGCTCTAGTGCTATTTTATTGTTGGCTCCCTTAATAGATTGCTAAAGATATCTTTATGGCGGGCCGGAAGTGATCCGTTCCTTCTGTATAGGCCCCCAAATCGTTTCTTCTCCGGGTATACACGCTCGATTAGATCGGTAACTTGGGCCCCATACCATATATATATATATATATATATATATATATATATATATATATATATATATATATATATATGGCTGTGTGCTTTAGTTTTGGTCCTGAGTGGCCAGCCAACAACGAACCGCAGCATCATCCGGTCTCTCAGCAGAAAATCTTCCATTATGGCCCACATCAGTCTCTCCCTCCTATTTCTACTTCCATTTCGCCCCTCTTTAATCTTTCATTTCATCTCTTCTTTCCTTTTATTATTTTTTCTTTCGACCGTCCTCACCCCTAAAACTTTGTGCCTTCATTCCGGTTCCCACTGAGCTCTCTGTGTGTCCTTAATCGGTGAAAATTTGCCCGTAGGAAATAATACTAAGATGAAATCAAAGAGTTTAACCCATTCGAGACGGCGATTTTTTTCGAAGGAGCGAATTTTTTTTTTCTTTATAGTGTTCATTTTTAATTATTGCACCCACGGGGTCCAACTGGTCTCGAATGGGTTAAGCTAAAGGGCACCAGTGATATTCCAGCTCGTCCACACCCTTCAGGACGAATTACGTAAAAATCATGTCCCATGGCACGAGATAAAATCTTTCCAAATCGAGTTTGTCCAACATTCGAGAAAAAAATCTACAAATTATTTTCGCAGACTCATTCGGTTGTAATTAATATTAATACTCTTTCAGCATAATTAATAACATTTTTTTATCGTTAGAAAAAAATATTTTTCAATTATTTTTAGGAATGAAGTCAAGTAAATTTTTAATCGCAGAAATATTTGATTTACGAAATTTCCTCCTTTATCACATTAATTCAAACGATGATTTTAACGAATAATCGGAAGGAAAATTTAAAGAAACGTCACGTGGCAATATGACTGTAGAGTTTATATAAAGTTTATAATTCGTCGGTTCTTTGCGCTCTGTCGAGTATTATTTCGCACCGCCATGCATCCCATTGCTCATTCTCATTCGCTACTATATACAGTTGACCGACTTCCGGTGTCTTCCTTCGGTCCATGATTTCCTCCCGCAACTGCGCGCCGTTTCTTCCTCTTATTCGTCGTTTTTCTCCTCGTCTTATTTCCTCCGTTCAACCAACCGCTTCTGGCATTTCTTTTTTATTCGTTTTTTCGTCGTAACTGCCTCCCCACCAAACCTGTTTCAGCTATTTTTTTTTTTTTTTTTCCTTTAAACACAATCGACCGAAATTCACTATTCTCTCTCGCTCACTCTCATATCGTCCCTTTTTTTTCATATATCCTGTCTACTCTGGGTTGATGAAATTCTTGTGGCATTTTCGATTCACACGAGAAGCGAGAGAACGAAACAAAAAAAATCACCACAAGTCTGCTCTGTTACAAAAATTTACGAAAATTGTGTGTAAGAATTTAAGGAAATCTGTAACGTTGTTATGGTCAATTTTTAGACACTGTCGGAGTAAAACATGCAAGAAAAATATTTACATTCTGGGATAAATCAATGAGATTCCAAATAGTTTGCGCTATTGTAACATAAAAGTTCAAACTCTCATAAATTAAAAACTCACAATATAAATCGTCCTTAAGATCAGAAACAAATCCTACAATTAATTTTATTTTCGGTCTTGTTCAAGTTTTTTTTATTTAATATTGAAAAACAGGAAGAAATCTGAGAATCGGGGGGAAATACATAAAAATGTAAAAAGTGTGGCAAGTAGCCCGTCTCGTTCAAAATTTAACTTATCAATGAAACTTAATTTGTGAACAAAGTTTGCCTTATGAATAAAACTTTATTTATACTTATAGTTTAACTTGTACACAACATTCAATGTATGAAGAATGTTTAATTTATAATTAAGATTGAACTTATGAGTAAAGTTTAACTTATGTGTAAACTTTAAGTTATCAGTAAAGTTTAACTTATGAGAAAAATGTTAACTTAACGGTATAAAGTTTAAGTTATATGAGTAAAGTTTAACTTATCATTAAAGTTTAACCTATGAGAAATGAGCTTGGGAGATTTCGGACGGAATTCGTACTGGATCATTAGTCACTCTGCAGCTACACAAAAAAAAAACTTATACGAATTTGTACTTTGTCCAAAGTTACGGGAGAAATGATCTTTGCCAAAACACCGAATTCGTGGGAGGTTTCAGAGAGTGGCCAAGGACGAAATGGACGAAATGGTGTGCGGGACGAAATGGAAAGGCAAACGAGCTTAGCTCGTCAGGATTACGAATAAAAAATAATCATTGGGGCATCTGCCAACTCTCGCTCAGTCTCCCTTCTCATTAATGGAGATGAGGCGACGAAAGGAGGTTGATGCAACTTGGCAGCATAGAAATGTCCATACAACGTTAGCAGGGAACCCACGAGGACCATATGGCGTTCGGTGGGATTCGCATCCCACTCTCGAGGGAGCCAAGGGAAGAATGGAATGAAAGTGAGAAGCGAGAGAACTCGGAGCAGAAACGCCCTCGATTCTCCTCGCAGGAGCAAGAGCTCATAATGCTCCAATCATCCAACCACCGAGGTCCATTTTTGCAAGCTCACCATCCTCCAAGTATACAATGAGACAGCCGCTAAGGAGAGGCTCCTCTCGCGATGATCTATATATGGTCATCATGAGATTATAACGGGGGAGATTCCCAAATTTTCTCGAATCTTGTGTAATGCCATCAATTTTCGAAGGATCTCTGACGATGAGTATAGGCTCAGCAATATTGAAATTGTTCGATTATTTTTTCGTTACGAAATAGAATTTCTTTGAATTTGTTTTTTTGTTTTTTTTTTTACACTAAATAAAAATTCTTATATTCCGCCAATTGAAATTGTTTGACAGTAAATAAAATAATATTTTGCAGCCAGTTTAATCGCGAAATTAACCAGATGTAAGTGTCGCAAATCATATGAACTCAGTGGTGAGGTGGACGCGTATGAGCTCAGCAGAGTATTTTTTTTTTTTACTAAGCAAAATTCTTATATTGACAATTGAAATTGTTTGGCAATAAATAAAATAATATTTCGCAGTCAGTTTGATCGTAAAATTAACGAGATTTGTGTCTGTGTATGCAGATTTAAGTATCGAAAATCATTTATATAATTACATTCGTAAATCGTAAATTCGGAAAATATATATAAATTACATTATTATTACATTATTATTATATATAAATTATAAATTACAATGACATTACGTTCTTCATGTTTCTTCAATTCGGTTCAATTTCACTTAGCTGTAAAAACTTTAAAAGAAAAACAACGAGAGCAGAGCAATGATGAGGTGGACGCGTGTAAGCTCAGAAGATGAGGAACATTTATTCGTCTTCGACTCGTCGGTCCTTTTCAGTTTAATTTAACGGCGCGTCAGGTATACGAAGAAAGCCGCGAGTGCGATGCCGGCCTCGCAACGACGGAGGCCGTCGAACTCTACCTCGCGATGTGTATTAACCCGAGTACCAGGCGGCGGGAACACAGAGAGCTCTCAGCACAGACAACAAGAGCAGAATATGAGCAGAATATGAGCAGAATATGAGCAGAATATGAGCAGAATATGAGCACCACAGAAGCAGAAGCTAGCCTCGAGACTTAATCACCGAGGAGTTATTATTCCTCGCAGAATTTTTTCTTTCACTGTAATATGTTCCTTTCTAAAACATTCACGCTCTTTCTTCTTCGCTCTGATCATTTCCGACAAGTCGATATAACTGGATATAATGCATACGAGATATTTAACGCCTCAATTAAAAAACAGAAGGGTGAAAATAATTTTCCAAATGAACAATTTATTATGAGCCATAATTATTAAACATTTTTTCATAAAATTATCATTTTTTTTTAAATTCGTACAACAAATAATTAAGTTTTTTTAATAATTCACATGAATTATAATTCCAAAAAAAATTAATTCCCAACATTTCGATTAGCGATTAATTTACTGAGGTCAAAAATGTGCAATGATACAGTTTCGTTTAGATCGAATCATTTTTTAACTTTTCATCGGCCACGTTAACTCCACGATTTTGAATTTTGACTCCAAATTCGATACCGACAACCGCAAAAAATGTCGGATATCAATTATTATTAAAATTGAACAATTTTTTTTTTTTTTTTTTGTCTAAGGTGATGGCACCAGTGAATGAACGCTTAAGATTCAGCACCAGAGAATGAACTCCCCTCTTAAAATCACTAGATATAGATATAGTTCGCGTCAAGTGTTCATTCACTGGGTCATTCATTGGTGCACTCACTCTACTTTACAGAATTTGTGGATATTCTGTCGAATTTAAGTGGCAAAATGGTAAAGTGCGTGGCAAAAGTTCCAATACAAATACCCTTAAGACGAATTTAAATAAATTATTCTTCTTAATTATCGCCTACTGCTATGTTTGCTCACCAAACAATCGTAATGAGACTTCAGGATTTATTTTTCAGTTAAAAAAAATTCGAGGTCTCATTTCAATTTGAACGTTATAAAGTTTCATACTTTTCCATCCTTCTTGGCCGATCTATGATATTTTTCGAGAAAGCGTGACCGCTTACGTTTCGCCATTTTTAACTAACTACATGTATAACTAAACAAACGGACATAATTGATAATCGTTTCTTTTTTTTTTTATTTTATTTTGTCTAGGGTGATGGCACCAGTGAATGAACGCTTAAGATTCAGCACCAGAGAATGAACTCCCCTCTTAAAATCACTATATATAGATATAGTTCGTGTCAAGTGTTCATTTACTGGGTCATTCACTGGTGCACTCAGCCTACTTTACAGAATTTGTGAGCATTCTGTCGAATTTGAGTGGCAAAATGGTAAAGTGCATGGCAAAAGTTCCAATACAATACCCTTAAGATGAATTTAAATAGGGATCTGATGTCGATCAATTATTCTTATTAATTATCGCCTACTACTATGTTTGCTCACCAAAAAATCGTAATGAGACTTCAGGATTTATTTTTCAGATAAAAAAAAATCGAGGTCTCATTTCAATTTGAACGTTATAAAGTTTCATACTTTTCCATTCTTCTTGGCCGGTGTATGATATTTTTCGAGAAAGCGTGACCGCTTACGTTTCGCCATTTTTAACTAACTACACGTATAACTAAACAAACGGACAGAATTGATGATCGTTTTTTTTTTTCATCATTTCATAATTAAGGATGAGAGGAGGGGTATATCTTATCCCTAATCGTAAGCTATATGCAATATGTATGCTGCTAAGCACGCGCTTTACTTTCTTGCGTTTCTTATATAAAAATATATTATATGTTCATGGGAGATACTACGAAAAGATAAAGCGATATATATATATATATATATATATATATATATATATATATATAACGCACAACGAGGAGGCACATTTTGTTTTCCAGTATAATATTGCGATGAAGAATGCTCACACGTGCCTTGCTGGCTTGGCGTTCTTATGCCATTCACAGCACGATGTGTACACGAGGAAAAAATATGCACCTCAATGAGAAAGGCAAAAAGAGAGACACTGAGAGCTTTCAGCCCCTGTGTCGAGAGAGTTGCGTATTCGAGAAATGAATATAAAAATATATAATACAAAATCACAGTTGCTATTTCAGTCTAATCGAGTATTATGTGTATTGGAGCCCTCACGTTAAAACTGACCGGCTTGAAGAGCTACGAATTATCACCCTGATAAGTTTAATTATTGCTGATACGCATCACCCAACATCGCCCATCATAAAATTATGAAAATTGAATTTATTAGATGTACAAATTAATTTCTTGCTTCTTTTTTGTTAAGTTCAAAATTTATTTATAAAATAGTCTCCACCATTTTCGATGACCTTAAGTCATTTATCGGGCAGTTGACGAATCCCACTTACATATTTAAATTTAAAATAATTTTCCAGATCGACGAAAATGAAAGCAAGAAATTAATTTGGACACTTAATATTTACATATTGTTTCTAACAATATTTTACCGGTAATATCGACACTTCCACCGAGTATACATACTAACCACAGTAGTGCAATTTGGAATTTTCCATTTTAAAAATTCTATAACTCTCGTATAAATAATGGAAAAGTATTCGATAACCGTAGGACCCTATGGTGACGCCATATTTGTCCTAGTTGAGGGAGATCGTTACAAATAGCCGTTAGAAATAGCCAAAAATAAGAAATTTTAGGTGGTGCAAATTTGCACTGGTGAGGTCACTACGGGTTAAACAATCAGTGTGGACTTTTCTCGTACCTGCTGAGTCAAACTGAATGAATTTTACCGCATGTGGTATCGAAGCTTGCATAAAACTCGGCATGATTTTTAATTTATGTAATAGATGAATAGGGAAAGAGAAACAATAAGAACGACTAGAGGAATTAGTGGAGAGAGAGGGAGGGTGAGAGAGAGAGAGAGAGAGAAAAATTTAACGAAAAAGATAAATAATTACGCAGCTTAATGGCGTACTTCCGGTGTTGGGAGTAACCCCAAGCTAAACGGCATATACCGCGGGCACGAATAATCTTACGCACATTATACGATCGCTGGTCAATACTTTTTCCGGACCTGCTGAGGGCAATAAAAGAGAACAGAGGCGAAAAATTATATCTATTAAAGTCGCCCTTTATGTACGTGGGTTTCGGTTAATTTAGAATCGTATGGATTAGTTTGATTTGTTGTTGCGATGATTGAGTTTAGATCAGGTCAATTCAGGTCAAATGGGCCCGAAGAGTTTTGACCCCAAAAGTTTGTGAGTGTATATAGGCTGGAATTTTTTTTTGTATTATTTTGTGTACAGGAAATCGTCATATCATCTGGGGTGAACCATTAGGCTGGTAGTATAACTAAGCTAATAATTTACCTAGCACGTGTACCAAAATTTTTATCTCAACACGTCAAATTTCACCCTTTATCGGTGAGAATATTTGCTATTTCCTCTCAGTGGAATTCTCATCGGGGTTACATAAACACTCAGAGCATTGTCTTATTTTCAGATATTTTTTTGTATTATTTTGTGTATAGGAATTCGTCGTATCATGGGTAAACCATTAGGCTGGTAGTATAACTAAGCTAATAATTTACCTTGCACGTGTACCAAAAAAATTATCTCAAAACGTCAAATTTCACCCTTTATCGGTGAGAATATTTGCTATTTCCTCTCAGTGGAATTCTCATCGGGGTTACATAAACACTCAGAGCATTGTCTTATTTTCAGATATTTTTTGTAGTATAACTAAGCTAATAATTTACCTAGCACGTGTACCAAAAAATTTATCTCAACACGTCACATTTCACCCTTTATCGGTGAGAATATTTGCTATTCCCTCAGTGGAATTCTCATACATCGTCAAGCCGGAAATTTATAGTTCAGTTTCTATATTCTCTTCCTCTCGTCTTATCGTTATCTCTCGGTATTCGTTGGTCCCGTATAACTTTTAACTAACTTTTTTTGCCTAGTATAAACGACGGAGTATTACCGAGCAGTTTCCATAGCAATAAAATATATGCTGAGACGAAAATTTGTTAATCATTTAAAATTGAATGTAAATTTCTTTCGCGGATATGTAAAATTATAAATGTTAAGGCGGTATTCTTTGTTTATATCTGTAAATGCTCCAACTCGAGCAATTATTGAAATGGCGAGTTGGGATTTAGTATACAAATAACCTGATGTTAACCAATGTAAACATTATAGTGATTGTTAAAGATTTAGGATTGAGTTTGGCGAAGATCGACATGACAAATCAGATTTTTTTTAGATTTTATATTTAAATTTTTTTTTAAGGATGTCTGCAAATATTCTACATCGAGTAATCATCGAGTTAGCTAATTACAGATCTAAAAAATGGTTCATGAGTAAATTATCCATTGAGTTTCCTAAAATTTAGCAATTCGTAAATAGCTTCATTATTGTTTTCACTCGTTCACAACGTTCTTTTATTAGGAAGCCGAATAATTAATAAAAAAACGTTTCCTCATTAAGAAGTTTCGTGAACGGAGGAAAATAATGGGAAAGCAATTTTCAAATATGTTTAATTTGCAGACTTTTTCAAAATACTAATTGGAAAAACTTTTTTTTTTTATAGTAAATATTTATATATTGAATGGCATTATTGTTTTTATTCGTTCACAACGTTCTTTTATTAGGAAGCCGAATAATTAATAAAAAAACGTTTCCTCATTAAGAAGTTTCGTGAACGGAGGAAAATAATGGGAAAGCAATTTTCAAATATGTTTAATTTGCAGACTTTTTCAAAATACTAATTGGAAAAACTTTTTTTTTTTATAGTAAATATTTATATATTGAATGGCATTATTGTTTTTATTAGTTCACAACGTTCTTTTATTAGGAAGCCGAATAATTAATAAAAAAACGTTTCCTCATTAAGAAGTTTCGTGAACGGAGGAAAATAATGGGAAAGCAATTTTCAAACATGTTTAATTTGCAGACTTTTTGAAAATACTAATTGGAAAAACTTTTTTTTTTTATAGTAAATATTGAATGGGATTCTTGTTTAGGTAAATTTTAGTGACGTGTATCTATTAATTTACATCATTTTTTTTTTTTTTTACGAATAGATAGAGAGACCCATCTGACATTGGCACAGCTGAAAAGTGAAATTACAGAATGGGCAATCATAAATTGCAAATCATTTATAAACTTTCGTGTATGACGGATTATTACCATTATACGTTGAGCACGCGACGCTCTTTCGTATCCAGCTATGATGCTTTTGCGTTTTCTTATTGTTAGTAGAACGCTACTCTCATTATCGCGTGCAGTCTGTGTGTACCTCGGGCAGAGAACTCTCTTCCTCTTTGGAGTCTCAGCTCGTTAATACGCATATATATATATATAACGTGACGTTTTTACCGTGCATGTAACGGATCGAGCGACACAAGTATTAAGCAGTACGTATGATATTTAACTTAACATATAAATAATAAATAATAAATTTAAAAAAAATAATAATAATAATTATGAAAGAATATTAACTACTCACGATATTGTGTATTTTTACCTAAAAAAAAACGAGTGTTACTAATGGTACTATTTTTTATACTAGTTATTTTCAATTTTATCCCTGAAAACTGATTAAAATTTCAATTATGTTATTTGCAATAATTGTGACTTGATCGAGTTATTTTTATTAATTTCTCGCTATTGCTGATCGGAGGAAACTCTCTCTCTCTCTCTCTCTCTCTCTCTTGCATGATAACGGTTAACCAACAAAGTCCACCACATTTCCAATTAGATAATTTTAGTCTCATATATTTCATAATATAATACAATCCGCCTGTGAAACAGATATGAGAATCAGTAAAGGAACACGGAAATGTATTTCTCGTCTCGTCTTCTCTTGGGTTGTCTCAATGACCGTAGCCCGTCTCTTTCGCTGGTTGTGCGAGCGTGAACGACCAGCTACTCACTTATTGTTATAGCAGAGGGAGATTATAGTCAGGTAGTATATATATATATATATATATATATATATATATATATATCCATATGCATTACAGTAAGGTGTAAGTATATACGCAGAAGGATTCTAGAGAACGGATTCCTTGGCGCAAGTCAGTTTCCTCTTGATGCTGACTATATACACATATATATATATATATATATATATATATATGTAGTAACGTCTCCGTTGCTGTCTCCGCCAGTGAAGTTCATGAAGCGAGACCATGCTGCCCATCTTCCTAGTAACCTCCCTCTATGTCTTCTCCATCCTTTTTCCTATACAGTCCCTCTCCTCTTTCCTCTCTATCTGGACTTGGTTCTCGAAGCACATAATCCTTGTCTAGTAAACGTACACCAGGAATCATTGACACCCCCTCCCCCGTCATCTCTCCCATGAACGGGAATCTTAGCTCCTCAGGCCTCACGGATTCTGCTCTATGTATTATACTATATATATGTATATATATATATATATATATATATATATATATATGCATAAAAGCAACATGCAGTTTGCAATCGGATCCGACAGTGAGAAGAGGGTGGTAAAGCAATCTCAGCTTTCCCAGACTAGCTGGAGAATTTTCAGACCCGCTATATGGACGCATGGTTTCGCGTTACTGTAATAAGCATTCACGGATGAAACTTTTCCAACCCGGAAGAAGTCGCGAGATATTTTCAATTCTCTTCACTTGTTCTTTTCTTCTTTGTGGAAAATATGCTTTTTTTTTTCCATGGGAGAAAAAATATATTTCACGAAGCCGCTATGCTCGGGAGGACTTATACAATGTGCGACGCTTTCCATCAATCATGGGCCATGAAATATGATCCAAACTGATTTGACACTCGTTAAAGCGAAGCTTCTCCCGCTTTTCTGCACCAACGAGTGTGAGATGAGATGATAGAGAAGAAATTGTCATCACATTTATCTCGAAAACGACTTGATGAAATTAAAAATTAATAATGGGGCTGCCTGCGTCCATTAATTTCCCAAACGACCCTATTATTCTATTTTCATTCCATCAAGTCGTTTTCGAGATAAACATGTTAGCAGTTTTTTGAGATTATGCTGACCTTACTCCTCGCCTTAAGAATTTGTAAGAATTCACGAAAACCCTCCCACGGGCTTTTCGTGAAGTGCCCTGGTATAGAGGATTTTTCAAAACAGCAGAAAATGGTTAACTGGCACATTTAGCATGTCCTGGGCTGCCTTAAGCTTCAAAAATCCCAACAGGGTCCTCCACGATGAATTAATTACTCCACACCATAAAGACCATATGATGATCATGATTGCCCCCCCCCCCCCCCTCATGGCATAACTGATCAGTCAACTGCCCGATTCATTAATTATTCCACACCATAAAGACCCTAAAGGTCATTTTCTGTCTTGTGAATCCTCAGTGCCCATCCTGGTAGAGATTTTTTCAAAACAGTAGAAAATGGCTAACTGGCCCAATTAGAATATCCTGGGTTGTCTCAAGCCTCAAAAATCCTAAGAGGGTCTGTATGATGACCATGAGACTCCATACCATAACTGATCAGTCGACTCCATGATGGATTAATTATTATTCCGCAATATGAAGCAGACCACACAATGGGAATCCTCAGTGCCCATCCTGGTAGAGATTTTTTCAAAACAGTAGAAAATGGCTAACTGGGCGAACTAGGAAATCCTGGGGTGTCTCAAGTCTCGAAAATCCTAAGAGGGTCTGTATGATGACCATGAGACTCCATACCATAACTGATCAGTCGACTCCATGATGGAGTAATTAATTATTCCACAATATGAAGCAGACCACACAATGGGAATCCTTAGTGCCCATCCTGTTAGAGATTTTTTCAAAACAGTAGAAAATGGCTAACTGGCCCAATTAGAATATCTTGGGTTGTCTCAAGCCTCAAAAATCCTAAGAGGGTCTGTATGATGACCATGAGACTCCATACCATAACTGATCAGTCGACTCCATGATGGAGTAATTAATTATTCCACAATATGAAGCAGACCACACAATGGGAATCCTCAGTGCCCATCCTGGTAGAGATTTTTTCAAAACAGTAGAAAATGGCTAACTGGACGAACTAGGAAATCCTGGGGTGTCTCAAGTCTCGAAAATCCTAAGAGGGTCTGTATGATGACCATGAGACTCCATACCATAACTGATCAGTCGACTCCATGATGGATTAATTAATTATTCCACAACATGAAGCAGACCACACAATGGGAATCCTCAGTGCCCATCCTGGTAGAGATTTTTTCAAAACAGTAGAAAATGGCTAACTGGCCCAATTAGAATATCTTGGGTTGTCTCAAGCCTCAAAAATCCTAAGAGGGTCTGTATGATGACCATGAGACTCCATACCATAACTGATCAGTCGACTCCATGATGGATTAATTATTATTCCGCAATATGAAGCAGACCACACAATGGGAATCCTCAGTGCCCATCCTGGTAGAGATTTTTTCAAAACAGTAGAAAATGGCTAACTGGGCGAACTAGGAAATCCTGGGGTGTCTCAAGTCTCGAAAATCCTAAGAGGGTCTGTATGATGACCATGAGACTCCATACCATAACTGATCAGTCGACTCCATGATGGAGTAATTAATTATTCCACAATATGAAGCAGACCACACAATGGGAATCCTTAGTGCCCATCCTGTTAGAGATTTTTTCAAAACAGTAGAAAATGGCTAACTGGCCCAATTAGAATATCTTGGGTTGTCTCAAGCCTCAAAAATCCTAAGAGGGTCTGTATGATGACCATGAGACTCCATACCATAACTGATCAGTCGACTCCATGATGGAGTAATTAATTATTCCACAATATGAAGCAGACCACACAATGGGAATCCTCAGTGCCCATCCTGGTAGAGATTTTTTCAAAACAGTAGAAAATGGCTAACTGGACGAACTAGGAAATCCTGGGGTGTCTCAAGTCTCGAAAATCTTAAGAGGGTCTGTATGATGTCCATGAGACTCCATACCATAACTGATCAGTTACATCATGACTTCACGATGTATTAATGATTTCTGGTGCAGCCCACTGACTTTTCCTCTTTCCCAAGTATATTGGCTAGGCCTCTAAGCTTTAATCTGCCAAGTTTAAAGAGTGGTTACAAGTAATATATCCTCTTCGATGCATGAAGCCAGTTTAGAGATAGAATGGAATGGATATAAAAAGAGGAAACGGAGAGGACGACCGAGAATGCATTTAAGAGCTGGCCAGACTATAGAGTTTGATAGGAAAGGAAGTGAAAAAGATATATATATATATATATATATATATATATATTATAGCAGATACACAATACTGGATATGTTCGTAATGCATGAGACGATGCTTTGATCGTAGCAGACAACTCTATGCGGCGCTCACTTCATCTATCCTGTCGCACGAGCCAGTACTCGCTGCGCCTTCACTTATTCTCTCCAAGTAACGTGCATTACGTACAGCTCAAACTAAAGGCTCTCCCAAGTTCCTGAGAACCGAACCTCACTGAGAACGAGAGCCACGATCGTGCTGAGGTTCCGTATTGCGCCCCGGCATGCCACACCTTTCGCGCGTTCTCACGCGACTTTTCGCCGATCCTCGACTCTCATTTCTTCCCAACTATGTTCCATTCCCTATCACAATAGTTTGGCTTTTTCTTCACCAGATAAAGCGACAACATTTTTTATTTATTTTGTAAATAAATCCGTGGGTCCCGCTAGTACTCTCATAGGTATTTTGACACATCATGTGGGTTTGTCTCTCTCTCTCTCTCTCTCTCTCTCTCTCTCTCTCTCTCTCTCTCTATACATATACATATATATATCTATATATGTACGTGAGTGTGCAGATCTGTATAGTTTCCAAGCATTTATCTGGGCGCCACTATGGTAATTTTTCCAACAACATTCTTACTTACTCAATTTTTTTTCTCCCATCTCGTCAATATCTGTGATCGTGGCAGACGATTCAGATTATCGAAAAATTCGATAAATTCAGAGGGGACGAATATATAAATTGAAGAGCAGTCTCGGGAGCTGGGAGATAATAAGAATGAGAATCGAACTGCCTCCTTGACGTGGACGAAAAACTTGACTGAACTTCCGGTGGCGGCCTCGCGGGCACCTTACTTCCCCTTCGCTGCGGTAAATCCTCTCTTATAGAATACAACCTTACCGCGATTTCCCAGCAACGAAGAGTGGTAGCAACACTATGTGTATATATATATATATCTCCCTCCCTCTCTCTCTCTCTCCTTCCGTCAGTGAGCCTGCGAGATCCCTCAATGAAATTGGTTTTGACGTTCAATCGTGCCCAAGAGCCTCATCTCGTCGTTTCTCGTTGCGCTTTTTACCAGCCAATACACGCTCTACTGTGGCAGCAGACAAGTGCACACCGAGAGAAATCTCCGCCGTGCGTTAATCGTTTTAGCTTCTCCCGGCTTCTGATACATGGTCGTTTTTATTCTTTCTCTTTCATATACTTTGTTTCCGTTTTTTTTTTGTCTGGGCGACATTGCCGTATTATGTATATATAAACCAATCCAGCCACTTTTTTTCGGCGATAGCGCAGAATTTTTTTTTTAATCAGCCGACTTGAAAAAAATTGAATTATAAAAGAGAATGAGAAAATAAAATTCAATAAGAGATTATTCGTAATATAAGAAGATATTTAATTATTATTATAAGAAGATATTTAATATTCTAAGAGGGTTTTTAGAAGATTATTATAAGAAGATATTTAATAATTATTATAAAAATTCTCTCACAATTTTCATACATATATCTATATATGTTTATAGAGTGATGACGACGAAATATAATTGTCAACAGGACTGTGGCCAATTGATACTGTCTCCATAGTACGACCATGATTGACTTTTTTTCGTGTATCCCATCATTTTTATTCCCACGAGTGGCCGGGTATATAGATAATAATTGCCTGGGAATTTTTGGGGCAGAGTAAATTACACATCTAGGACATTCCACGTTAAATTGGCCACCTGTCATTTAGCAGTTCGAGCTGACAATAAACAATAAAATGAAACAATATTCAAGGTTCCCACCTTAAATAATTTTAATTTTCAAGAGTCACTTTTTGGTAACACTTCTTCACCGCATTAACCTCGTAAGAAAAAAAAACTCGCCCACACACAAAAAAAAAAAGATAAAAAATAATTCTCGGACTTCCCAAAATACGTAACTCATCGCGATTTTCGTTGATTATTCTCTTAAAAGAGAAGAAAATTCAACTGAATTAATCCACTTTAGGAAAAATATTTGGAAGGCCCTTTATCTGGCTGCAATGACCTGATTAGTCATGGTTTCGATTTCTGTACACTCATTTTCATTTTCTAGTTCATTTTTTGTTGTTAAAAAAAACGACAATCTTCTCATCGCTGCCATCCAATTAAATTTCGGAGACGATATACACATTTTTTTAATGTAATAAATAAAAAATAAATAACATATAGGTAGAGATATTTTTCCTCCTGAATTCCATTGGAGGATCGATGGAATTCTCATCGTCTAGGTGCGAAATATTTTATGTATATTTATATAGATACTTGCACTAGGAAACACGAGATGGCTCTCGTGTTTCCCCCGCATAATAGAATCACAATTCTCACGGCCTGATCAATAAAAAAAGGAAAAAAAATCGTTAAAAAAAATCGTTCCGCAAGTTCTGACAGACTATGGCAAAAAGATAGAGGCGATCGCGGAATAAAAAAAAAAGGAGAATAATGTATAAAGATCGATGAAAAATGAAGTGAAGACGAAAAAAGGAACGAATAACTGAGAACGATGAGACGATGGGAAACGAGAACGAATGGCTTGATGGTGAGGAGATGAAGAAAAAACCGCGGCGTCATTATCGTGTTCCGCCCAAACGATCACTCGAAATGTTTCTCCATCCGGAGAATCGAAACTTTACCGTGAATTCCGCGTGTACTACCCAGCGAACGAAGAGGCCATTTACCCTCCTCGTGTAATTGTAATGACCGTCAGAAAATGAGTCTCAATAATCACTTATAGATATAGATATTACTATATATGGATCATTCCACGTCAAATCGACTCTCAGATTTTCCACCAATTTTTTATATCCTTGTTAAAACTCTGACAGGCATAGAGTATTTTTTTTAATTTTTTTTTCGCCAAAATTGGAGGAAAAATATTTTTAAACGTACGTAATACTCTTAAACGTTTCAATAATGGTGTGGAGCCTTCTCTTTGGTCGCGTATCCCGTTTTTTTTTTTAGTTGCCAAACTCGCCCAGGAGGGGTGAGAGAAAAATATAAACGTATACGCATAAGCATAAATTAATTATTACGTTACACCGGAAGCTCGTGTGCGCGTTAATGTAAAGCTGGGCCCGTTCGCACGACCTTCCGTACGAAGAAAGGCCCCCTTGAATAATTCCCCATCCTGACCGCCTCGCTCTACTCGCTGCTTAATTAATTTATCAATTAAGTCGGCAATTGGCACGCAAGAGACTCCCGGCACTTGGTCATAAACTTATTAGCGGGCGGCAATACACTAACCCTGAGCTTTTGTTTAAGTGTTATTGCCTTGGAAAAAAAAGGGTTTGTCGATATATACGGACAGATAGACTGTGCGAAATCTCATCAGCTAGGAGCTTAATTAACTATTAAATTAAGCGATTCGCAAAGTTTTGTTTTTTTTTTATCTTGTACATTATCATATTAATCGTTGGCCTCACACACGCATCCGTATATTTATTATTTTCCACCACGACCCCGCCATAATTAAGAACAAAAAGCATATTTGAAGTTTGGGTCATCAACGAATTAACTAATTGATTGGCAATGTGTCGATTCTTGCCTGTCTTGATTTTCATACATCGTTCATTCAATTATTTATTTATCATAAATTTCAAAACGAAACAAAATAGTAGAGAGGGAAAAAATTTTCTTTTTAACTTATTTCAGAGTCCAATCCAAGTTTTCATATTTATCGTCATTTTTCATTAATCCAAACACATATGTAATATATTTTTTTTTTGTCATCTGATTTACAGATGTCTCAGCTGACATGGCGGAATCACTTCCGGCCTATGATCCACAGTTCATGGACCGATGTTACTTTCCTGCCGAATTCCAGGGTGAATTTTTGATGCAGGTGAGCGGAAGAGGCGCGAGAGGCTCCACCAACACCGGTCAACCGATACAGTACTCGTCCGTCAACATCACCTACGATTCGATACCCGTTTGGGGATATTGCCACAAGCGAGTCGGCGATAATGTCCTTCTTGTTGACAAGTAAGACTAATTTATTAATAAATATAAACAATTTTTATTCTTTAAAAAAAATTGTTCGAATTTATTTTTTATAATTCGCTAACCAAGCAACCAAACGAGTAAATCGAATTATCATCCCTTGGCAATGCCACTCTGTAAATTTTAGCGTTTAGAAAAAAATATGGCATTTTTCACTAGCAAAAGGGGAAAATTCGTTTTAAGGATTAAAAATTGCAAATCTCCCTTTTTTTTGTTGAAAATTTTGACTTTGAGGAAAAAAAGATGGCGAAAATGAAGTTACTTTTATGAGGATGAAAAACAACTCGATTTCACGACTCGCCATGTGCTCATTTATTTTTTAATCGCCGTTACTTTCGATCTTTTGCAAAATCAATATTTCTGCCCTTTTATTCGATTTGTGTTAAAAATTAATGCAATAAAGGAGTCCTGATGTCGACTAACTTTCTTCTTGCCGGTGTATGTACATTAGCTGTTATTATGTACTGCACATCTTGCAATTCTGCCTGCACGCGTGTGTTCTTGTCGCGCCGACGACGTCCGACGTCTGAGAGGCGTCTACGCCGGGAATAGATCCCGGTCCAGACGACGAGTGAAAAGCTCTCGGTACATCGTAGAAAAAAAAAAAGACAAAATCCCACATAACAACCTCCTTTGGACACTCCACGAACTCTCCTCCCATGATATTTCGTTATTTTTATTCATCTCCATTCCTCTCGAACGCGCATACTTATTTTTTTTTTGTTTTACATTTATTATCAAGATATTTATTAAATATTAAAAATGTATTATTACTCGAACAAAAATAATTAATCGTTGAAAACTATAAAAACGCCTAAAACAGTATAAATCCGTTTTTATTACCCGAATTATTATTTGAACCTAATTATTTTCATTTTTTAATTACTCTTAGATATATCTGCCATAAATCAATTAAAAAAAAAAACTATTCACCGTCAATACAAAATTGTATTGATTGTTTAAAAAACAATCGATTAATTAATCTATATAACGAGTAAATTTATCATTTGAGATTAATTCATTTTCTGATTATATGTAGTTAAAAAATGTTTAAATAAAACTGCAGCTGAAAAACATTTTAAAGGGTTAAAGAGCCATTATGAAGGGTTAAGAGCCATATTGAAATGTCGGGTCCATGCTCGTCTATTTAGCTCAGAATGGTCTTTATGTTCTAGTGATTGAAAATTTTTTCTTAATTTCTTAATAGTTTTTTTCATAACAATGCGAAATAGAATCATCAATTCCACTTCTTTAGCTTCTGTTTTTTTCTTCGATATTTATATTTTTCTCATTTGGCTTCATCGTTATTATTCTTATTCATTTCATCGCGGGAGATAAATGTTCGGGATAAAAATCTCTCGAGTCTGTCTCGCCGAGGATTCAAAGGCACGAGAGAGTCCTCGAGACAAATGTTATGTGTGTTATAACTTGGCTGGATTTTCGGTGGTCGGCCTCTCTCTCTCTTTCTCTCCCTCGGTCTCACGAGGGTCCATAACAAGAAGTAAAAGGGACAGACTTTAACAGCGAACACAGGACACACCTTAGAATTCTCAGTGATTCTCTCGTGGAGAGACGCCCGCAGGATTAGTCCTTTTTTCAACTCTGAATTTTGTTACAAAGAGCCAAGACGCTACACGAAAGATTGAACAAGGAAAGAGAGAGAGAGAGAGAGAGAGAGCTAACTCGTTTTCTTTCACCTTTTCTTTTCGTCTTTATTTCTCCATCCATTCCGACGATGCATCGTCTCCCCCTTGAGATACGAGAGATGCTGGAGAACGATCGAAAGGATCTCAAAGACTTAATACATATGCAGCAAACTGTGTATATAAACACATGAGGGAGAAAGAAAGAAAAACGAAAAGGAAAATAGACAGAGTTAGAAAGAGAGACCCTATATATATATATATATATATACACACTCTACCTGTTATATATATATATATATATAACAGGTAGAGTGTGGGTGTCGTCCGACCAAGAATGCATAAATTGGCATCCACGCACAATTCTGCGCGTGTCTCATACTGATACACAATATGTATATATATATATATATATATATATTGGAATGATGTACACTGTGATTCACGTTAAATCGTTAACGAGCTACCAATCTGGCCGTTCACGCATGCCTCAGGAATTCCAATGAAAACTTGTGATATAATAATGATAATCATTATTTCTACCTATAGATAATAATAAAGAAGAAGTAAGGGAAGAAAATGGATTATAGAGAATAGTAGAATTGTATAGAATATCGTATAAAATTCTTATATAGGATCGCAATTTTTGTTTTCGTAAGAGTCAGTATCAGTTTATACGAAATATATTTTGTATATAAACGAATACTCGGAGACTAAAAAATAATAGACTAATGAAAAATAGTAAAAAAGCCTGCAATAGGACATTGAAACGATTTTAGCATCAAAGATGCTAATAAGACACAGTTTAGGTCTAATTTGAACTAAGGGTCAATGTTAGGTCAATAGGTAGAATATCGATGTATGGGAATAATTAGATGAATATCTTGAATTTGTTTGTGAAACGACCTATAGAGGCGAAGAAATGTTGAGAAGAACGCGCCCATCGAACGATAAAATATGAAAAAAGTTGAGAATTGCGCAGAGCTGCACTCTGCAATGGATAATATATATCCTATATACAAGCTCGGTTCGTAATCAGGGAGAGAGGAGGTACAAGAAATGCACATGAGAGTGAGAGAGCAGTGAGGCTAAAATAGAGGATAAACTCTCAACCCTTCCTTCGTCCATGCGCTGGTTCTGAGGATGAAACGTTCGGGAGGTTTTTTTATTTTTTTTTATTTTTTTATTTTTTTATTTTTGCCATAATGCATACCAACTTCCTTCAATCTTGAGCAAGTTTTACTATGTCTAAGGGCCCTGTAATGTTGAAAACATGATTATATATGCAACACCAGCGAGTTATTGTTCCTTGAGCACTTTCCATTCACTCAACCCAGGCGGATCCAATGGATCTTCTTCTCCGTATGGAGGAGTAATTTTTCTCTCAATGGGAAAATTAATTAATAATATTCTATGGTGAAATTTTAATCCAAATTTGATTTTGATTTGATTTGATTTGAAGCATTTTTTGTGTTGAACGTTTGCCAAAATGTTTCAATCGATTATCATTCCTTCCAGATCAAATTCTAGATCATTATTTATTCTGAGGATGAAACGTTCGGGACGTTTTTTTTTGTTTTTTTTTTTTATGGTGAAATTTTAATCCAAATTTGATTCCGATTTGATTTGATTTGAAGCATTTTTTGTGTTGAACGTTTGCCAAAATGTTTCAATCGATTATCATTCCTTCCAGATCAAATTCTAGATCATTATTTATAAAAACATTCAGCAATTATTTAAACAATTTATTTTTCATTTATTCCAACAGGGCAATGATAATCCAATTATTCCTGAATTTGGATAATTGAAAATCAGTAATTTTTTTTCCACAAAATGACGAATCAAATGTTTTTATAACTAATGATCTATTATATACAATAATAAATCACGAAGTACATGTCATGAGTTAGAAAATTTTGCTATACATGAATCTGTCATTAAGTCAAAGTTTAATTTTGTTTCAGATACGCCGATGGTGAATGCATAAGGTGTTTCCGACTGACGAGAAGATCACGAAACATCATCGAAGTATTCTCCGAAAATCTCAATAGGTGTTACACTTACGAATCGGCGGCTCTAGCATCCTGCGACACCCTCAACTCGACGTCAATTCTCTATCGTGAGTATGCATGATGATAAGCAAATCTCAATATTTTTTACCCAGCTGTAATCAATTATTTTTCCAATAAATATCAACTTATATACACTGGCATATTATTGGGGCGCGAATTATTGCAACCTCCCACAGCTACATCAATTCTCTATCGTGAGTATGCATGATGATAAGCAAATCTCAATATTTTTTACCCAGCTGTAATCAATTATTTTTCCAATAAATATCAACTTATATACACTGGCATATTATTGGGGCGCGAATTATTGCAACCTCCCACAGCTACATCCTCGTTGTAGAAAAAAAAAGTATTTTTGAATAAAATATAATAAACAAATTAAAAGTGTTGTCGAAGCAGCACCGTCGCGGTTTATCTCTCTTCCTCTTCGCCCTTTTTCTCTCTCACCATGAAAATTTTCAATGTCGATGCTGCGCTGGGAGAGTGCAGTATGAGTATGCATGATGATAAGAAAATCTCAATATTTTTTACTCAGTTGTGATCAATTATTTTTCCAATAAATATCAACTTGTATACACTGGCATATTATTGGGGCGCAAATTATTGCAACCTCCCACAGCTAAATCCTCGTTGTAGAAAAAAAAAGTATTTTTGGATAAAATATAATAAACAAATTAAAAGTGCTGTCGAAGCAGCACAGTCGCGGTTTATCTCCCTTCCTCTTCGCCCTTTTTCTCTCTCACCATGAAAATTTTCAATGTCAATGCTGCGCTGGGAGACCATGAGCAACCCCTCCAGTGGACCACCAATCTTCTCGTGATTCTTCCAAGTCGCGCGCACTAATCGTAAGACTATGCGGGGGTTCCCCAACGTGGACGTAGGTCGATCTGCCGGGTTCCCCTTCATTCACCCACCAACACAAAAGGCATGGCTCGCGTGCGGCCTCCGCATGGTTCTCGTCTTTTTCAAAGCATAGAAGACATATCCTTCTCCTCTCCCCCCCTGCCACTCCCTTCCTCTCTCACACACTTTTTTTCATCTCTCGTCTTTTTCAAAGCATAGAAGACATATCCTTCTCTCCTCCCTCTCCCCCCCTAGCCCTCATCGAGATGTTTTTTTCTCTCGATAAAAAAAGAGGTTGTGCAAAACCTGATGATGACTTTGCTACACTATTTAATATCTCCTGATCGAGGCTTAACATTTTTTAACAGCTAAATTGATTCTATTAAAAAGAAAATTGTATAATTAATGAATAATTGTTACACTATGAATCCCTCTCTTTGAAATTCAATTTGTCAATCAACATTTTGTAGGCAGAAGTCTATTTTTTTTTTTCCATATCCATGACACATTACTATTAGCCCGAATTTTTCTTTCTCCAATCGTCTAAAGACGATATCAAATATTGAAAAAGACAATATTTATTTTGAAATGGTTTCATATGATATTCCGAGACTTGCATTAAATCAATATGGAAATTTTGATTCACCAACCCTTTTCCAAGAGATGTATAAGGGGTTCGTTATCCATATAAATAATATACCTTGGCAAACCCCAAGGTACGTAAGATAAGATTTAGCATCGCCACAAAATCGTGGATGTTATACAGCTCCGAAGGACCATTTTTCAGGTATTTTTATAGTCGCATATCCAAGCCCTCATCGAGATGTTTTTTTCTCTCGATAAAAAAAGAGGTTGTGCAAAACCTGATGATGACTTTGCTACACTATTTAATATCTCCTGATCGAGGCTTAACATTTTTTAACAGCTAAATTGATTCTATTAAAAAGAAAATTGTATAATTAATAAATAATTGTTACACTATGAATCCCTCTCTTTGAAATTCAATTTGTCAATCAACATTTTGTAGGCAGAAGTCTATTTTTTTTTTTTCCATATCCATGACACATTACTATTAGCCCGAATTTTTCTTTCTCCAATCGTCTAAAGACTCGATATCAAATATTGAAAAAGACAATATTTATTTTGAAATGGTTTCGTATGATATCCCGAGACTTGCATTAAGTCAATATGGAAATTTTGATGCACCAACCCTTTTCCAAGAGATGTATAAGGGGTTCGTTATCCATATAAATATAATATATTCAATGAATCACTCACGCTTCGAACACAAATACACAAAGTATGTAAATACATTAAATCATGACTCAACTTTACGAATGGCCTAAACATTGCAACAACGAACGGCGCTATTATAGAAAATATTTCGGCTTCTCCAATATCTCTTTTGTATTGTAGCTTCATCTCCATCTTTTCATCTACGACTTTCTCTGCGGTTGACTATTCCTGCCCGATCGGCCGGAGCAAAAAAAATCGTTTCGCCTTCCCCAATGACACATTCGAACACATACGAACCTGTGCGAAGCACTAAGTGGATGCTTTTCTGTATATATATATATATATATACAATACACGTCTGGATTCACAAAACTCTCGTAGTAGCGAGGAAAATCGTAGACTCCATTGTCCACAGTGGCAATGTGAGCAAAATGAGATGACGTTTGCTTGGTTATGGCAAAAAGCATTGGCATTGCAATGAGAAAAAGCGGTGGGGAGAGTGAGAGAGACAGAATGATATCAATGAAGCGTGGAAAAGCTGAAAGGAACCACCGGAACAGGTATATCGCCAGCACAGAGAAGACAGAATCGAACGACCGTTCTCTCTTCTACTGTGCTGGCCTTTTCTTTGCCTCTTTCGTTGTAGAATTACTATAGCGCACTGGGTAACAGACGAGAAGAAAAAAGATGAATGAGAGGCTGGCTCTGTGATGCTTGGATTCTCGATACTCAGAGCCGACGACACGCCAAGTCTCTCTATCCTCTGCGTATATACATATATCCGGCATTCCATGCCAGCTCCACTGGAGGTCTGACCCCGAATCACTCGGATTTAGTTGACATTTTTTTTTTTTTTCTGTCATCGTACAAAGACATCCCATTTTTTTCAATATTTTCTCACCTATCCTTATTTTGTTATTATTTAAAAAATGAAAATAAAATAATAAAAATAGACACAGGAATGATTTAGAAAAATTGTGAAAAATCAGGTATTTTATGAAAAAAAAAATTAAGTCAGACCTCAGAGTCGGTGGGTTCTTCTTTCTCTGTTTTTACGCGCTTTTTCGATTCTGTATAAAAATTCTCGGTGTATTCGCACGCAAATAACCAGGAAGATTAACCAGGGTAGAAAATCGAGGCAAACGCAAAAAATCTTATTCTTAGCATGGACCAGCGACCACCTTCATTTTCACCTGACATTTAATTACTTTCTTCATCCGGTTAAAAAAAATATTAATAATTTCTCATTTGACAATCATTAAAAAATCATTGAAAATTTTTGCATTTGGACATGAAAATGGTTTGACAAGTGTAGCATTATTTTTTTATAATTATTCTAAACTGACAATATCGAAAAAGTGAGCAAAGGAAAAAAATCCACCTACTCTGAGTCATCGTTTAAAAATTTCTATATATACATATAATATCGAATTTTTAAGAATTATTTCCAATTTCTGAAAGAAAAAATTTTTTTTTTTACATTTTACAAATAATCAGAAATTAAGGGTTGGTGGGCAAAATATTAAGGGTGCCTGTTGTTCTTGGTACAAGGATAGAAAAAATCATTAACGAAATCCGAGAAAGCCAGGGTCAGATGTTGGTGGAGTTGGCATGGAATGGCCCATATATATATATATATATACATTTCCCCTGTATATGATGCTACCTGTCAAGTCCTGACCTTGTCCGTGACGAAACGGAATCTCGCTCCTGCTGCCTCCATTTTTTCTCTCTCAAGAGAGAGAGAGAGAGAGAGGGAGAGAAGAGAGAGAGCCAAGATTTTTTTTCCCTCATTCTTCCTCGTCGACGTCCGGTGTCGAAGACATCATCGTGGGTCACAATTCTCGTACCTATCGGGACCCCTCTCGCATTCCATTTTCTTCCATCCGGATCTCGACGATTCCATTCACTGTTTTCTCTTCATCGTCTCTTTTTTTTTGGCACAAATACTACCACAGTATGGGATTTTTACTCACAAATGTTTTCCATGTACATATTTGTAACTGACGGAATCGAATTTTCTGGGATTAAAAAGGACAAAAGGACAAAGGATCGTGAAAATATTTGTTCAACCCTTTTCTTCAATTTTCTAAGAATTCGTGTATATAAACTTGAATGGTGGATAAGGCCCATTAAGTAAGTTTGGAAATACGTTGTTAATCTGCTAATCGGCCTGTCACCTGTTATAATTGTCAGTTCTGTGGAAGCTGCAACATTCATTGCGTTCCATATGATGCCCATGATCAGTTTCTATATTTTCACTTGTGTCATTATTTTATAAACCTTCGTCACATTACTGAGTGATGAAAAATGTTTCAAAGTTTCTTTTCCATCTCTCCTCTTGCTCTCTATAATTCTCTATATAATCTGCTTGGAGTAGAATTTATAATTATTCTGAGTACGTAGAACCACCCTTACGAAAAGGGCAACGTGAGCCAAAGTCCTGAGGACTTTGCATCAGGCTTTCTACACGAGGGATTTCTGAATATAAATTATGGTTTTCAATGTTTCTTTTCTATCTCTCCTCTTGCTCTCTATAATTTTCTATATAATCTGCCTGGAGTAGAATTTATAATTGTTCTGGGTAAGTAGAGCCACCCTTACGAAAACGGCAACGTGAGCCAAACTCGATATTTTTTTGTCTTTCGTATTGAATATTATTTCGGTGTATCTATATATCCCATTGAATATCAATTTCGCACGAGCTAAGAAAAGCCAACGTGAGTGTCTCGTATTTCCATTATGGGGTGCGAGCTAGAGAGGGATGAAAAATACGAAGCCCATCACACCTGGGAATCGGAGAACGAATCCATCGAAGAATCCCACAAAAATGTGTTTGGACTGTTCGATCCCCTCTCGCATATCTACACGTGGATAGTCCATGTGTATGTTGTATGGTCGAAAAACGAGAGGGTTATCGAGGGAGGAAAAAATACGTGTAAGCGGCGAGAAGAAAAGGGAACGAAAACATAGGAGACAAAAGAAAAAAATACTGATAAGTTTAGGAGTGGGAGGGGCCTTTTGAGGAAAAAAAAATGCGGTGTGTAGTTTCAGGTACTTCCTGCCCCGGGGCCATAAGCAACAACGAGAATCCTCGTTCCCACTGATGCCGGATAATTGTACGTGCTGGGATTTTATAATAGCGTTATAATGTACTTTTAACTATTCCATTAAACATATCCGTATTACATAGATACATATATATATATATATCCCATGCTCCCGAATACATTTTTATTCTCTAGAATAATTTTTATTATTTTGATAAAAATAATATTTATATTTTTTATCATCAATTTTATCATAAATTTTCTATAATTGGATTTTTTTTCAAATAAATTGATTTAAAAAAAAAATCGTTACATTTTTTTTGCACACTTGTTTAAATGAACATAAATAAAATAATCTCAAATAAATTTGATATTAATAAAATCGATAATTAAACTTTTATTCAAAGTGACAAAATTTCATAGTATAATAAAATTTAATTGAATTTATGTTTATTTGTGCTCTCGTTATAAAAATATTTGAAATCTGCTGCTGAGAGATTGTTATATATATATATATTTGTATATTTTTGTCGAGATATAAATATTTCCATTGTGGTCGAACGAACCCACACACAGACGTATCGATGTCTTATGGGAATTCCCATGATTTATTGGGGCTTCTATATGCTTATTTACCCGATGCCCAGGCTCTTCCGGTCTCCCCTCCACCCGTCGACCCAGCGGCCTTATGCCCTTTGCGTGCCCAGTTTCCTTCGGCTCTCCCTATGCATACGAAGGCGCGCGTATCGCGGAAATTCTGCGGGGCGGGGCCTCATCGTGCGAGAATCGCTATGAAAACAAACGCGAAAGAGGGAGGGAAGAGATCTACATACATCATCGGTAGATTAGCGTGTCCTCGCATAGTTACCCCGTACATTCGCGTTCCTGCCTCATCGTTTTGTTCGTCAGAAACAGGACGCGAGCGAGGCACACGATTCAACTCGGTCACGTTCTCTCGCATTCCCGTGCAATTTCCCTCTCATTCTGGGCCAGAATTCCTCATATTCATTCCACCGAGAACGAAGGGCGGAGAGAGGGAGAGACGGAAAGAAAAATAGTGAGTAAGGAAAAAATTGTATGTCAGAAAATTTCGACATGGATGCTCTTTTGTAGTTGGTGGGATTTTTTTTACAAAGAAACTACGAGTCGCTTTGAGCACGCACGGTATAAATTGAGGCCCGAAGAGATCCGAGGTGGATCGAGAGTTGGGGACTTGCTAAATATAGTATATATCTTCGTCAAATATCGATTCTATACTGGGAAAGGTATTGTGAGAAATGCCTAGAAGATAGCTCAAAGGGTTAATATTTATTTTTTCGAAATTTTCGAGATCCTGAAAGATTTGAGTGATTTGATCGATTTTTCTTAATCTTAACAGCGCACAGTGTTTTCTGATAGTCTTTGAAAAAAATTGCTCGAAAGTTGCGAGAGTTATAAATTTCGACATGGATACTCTTTTGTAGTTGGTGGGATTTTTTTTTTACAAAGAAACTACGAGTCGTTTTGAGCACGCACGGTATAAATTGAGGCCCAAAGAGATCCGAGGTGGATCGAGAGTTGGGGACTTGCTAAATGTAGTATATATATATATATATATATATATATATATATATATATATAGATAAGCGAAAATACCACTGATTCACACATCACGAAATCTCAGGAACTATCAAGCCTATAAGCTTGAAATTTGGTCAGTAGTTTTATTTTATAATGTAGAGAGACTCACTAAGAAAGGATTTTTCAAAATTCAACCCCTAACGAGATAAAAAAGGGGTAAAATGTTTTTACACTGTTTGAACGCGTGCGAAGCCACTTGAAATATCAATTTCGTACTTGGAAAAGTATTGTAGAAATGCTTAGAAGATAGCTCGAAGGGTTAAAATTTATTTTTATTTTTTTAGATTTAAATGGTCTGATCGATTTTTCCTAATCTCAACAGCGCACAGTGTTTTCCCATAATCTCGAAAAAAAAAAAGTAGCTCGAAAATTGCGAGAGTTATATGCTCTTAACAATTTATTTATTTATTATGATCGTTGTATTGATATTTGGCCACTTCAAAAATATTATCCTCTGTACAGCTTCAGTGCATCAGCTTATCTATTCAGTTATAATTATAATAATTTAAATATTAGTGAGGAAAAAAAAATCGTTTTGACGCTGCTTCTAGGTACGAAAGAGATCGGTGGTATTCCGATCAGAAACGAGTTTTGCCCGATCGCCGGTCGTTATCACTTCAAGTACAACATAAATGACGGCTCCGAGGAGAAAATCGAGTGCAGCACGTTCTCGTCGGACTTTGACAATTGCCCGGATGGTTCGATACTGAGGCTGCAGTTCAAGAGATGCTCTTTCGAGAGTCATGGTAGGCTGGATTTTACGAATGATAATCGAGATGATGGAAAGGATAGAGGAAGAACTTCGCCAGACATGAGTGAGCATTCGTGGTGTTTGCTCGTTTTTGTGTTTTGCGTCGAGTTTCCATTTTTTTTTAATTTTATTTTTCATATCGTTAAGTTAACAACGTCCGCTCAAAATATTTCTTTTTAATTATTTTCTAAACCAGCTAATTTATTTTTATTCCGTTCCATAATTCATTTTCTAATTCCTGATTATTTTTTTTTAATTCATCCGTTGATTAATGCATTGCTCAAACTTCTCTGATTCTTTTTTTAATCAATATGATTGCACTGTCCAAGTAATAATTATTGCATCGGTCAGTTTCTCTCTCTCTCTCTCTCTCTCTCTCTTTTTCGCTCTCTATCGACTGTCCCTCGTCCGACGATTCTCGCGTAATTGGATCTTCGTTTCTCCTCTTATGCATATGCATGCCAATCCCTAGCATCGTAACGAATAACTTGCAAGCGGTTTAATCAACGGTCTGTTAATTTTTTTCTCCCTCTCTGTCGCTCTCATTTTTCTCCCGGTTGTTCATGCTTGACTAGTTTTTTTCATTTTGAGTTTTTTTTTCTTCCACCCTCCCGTGAAACCAGTTCGATGTTTATCACTTTCAAATTGTTCTTAGACGTTTTTTTTTTTTTTCTCGTCTTTGTACTCTTCTGCTCCGTAACAATATTCTGTGTCTCACGTTCAATTTAACCCTAGACGTGTATTGTTTTCTGCAAAGACAAAAAAATATTTGTTAATTTTAGGCGTTGCTTAAGAGTATAAAATTTGAGACGCACTAATTAGGCCTAAATAATCACAGCTGTTAAATCTTCAGCCATGTGAGGCGAATAATGAAAAAAAGGAATTAAACGATAACAATATTTTATCAATTTTAGGCCATGTTTTGTTTTTTAATGTGGGAGGGAGAGCATTATTAATTCTGTAAATATAATTTAAAAAAAAAAATATATATATATATATATATCTCCTCCGCAGACATCACATTCAATTGCCTGGGAAGCTGGCCCGGTGGACCCGATGGCTCAAGATACATCGCGCTTCTCGATACACGGGAGGGAGGAGAGCGCAGACCCCAGTATCGTTGTGGTGTGAGTTAATCCATGACGATTTAATCAATAAAATTTATTTTTAACAATCCCACAGAGGCTCGATCGGCATAAGCTGATTTTATGGACCGGATAATCCGAATCAGTTCAGAATGCTGAAATCGTCTCGCAACGTCTTCATTTGCTAAATATAATTTATACATACGAGTCACTTCATATCACTTCAGCCCCAGCCAAAAACAACTTTATGTAAACGAAATTACTAAAAATTGGCTGATATGATCACAACAAAGTTGCTTATTATTATTATTATTATTATTATTATTATTATTATTATTATTTCAGTTGTATCATTCGGACAACAAGAAAGGCAAAACGTACTTGTCATTCAGCAGCGACTCAAGCTGTACTCTGAATCTCGAAAATTCGACAAGCGGTTACGAGACTCTGACACTGAGCAAAGCGACAAATCAAAAAAGCACTCCCAATTATGTGAAAACTCACGTCGCATCGTGAGTAATAATTTCATATAATTTTTATCATATTCATAATTATGTTCATTCTGATACTTTTATTGACGCACTTTTAATTTGGTTTTCAATTATTTTCAATTTTTTTTTTTCTAATGTTAAAATGAAATATTAATCGATTAAAAATGTTTAAATTAAATCGAGATTAACATTGAATTTTTAGTTTAAATTTGACAAAATTTCATTTTGATATACTCACTAATTTACGTAGTTGCTGATATTGTTCGTTAATCGAATTTTAACATTTTTATTAATTCGATTCTGATATTAGAACTGATGGAATTATCATATTTTTATTAAAACGATCGGATTTTTATGTATTGAATTTTTTTTTTTCTTAAATAAATTTGATTATATTTTTTTAAAATTCATTATCTAAATATAGAAAATTTAATAAAAATATTAAAGATAAGATTTAAGAGAAAAGATTAAAAGACGAATAAATCATGAAATGAATATTTTTATGTGTATTAAATTTATTTACAGCTATCCAAAATGGGCGCAGGGCGAGTGGGAAGAATCTCTTATTGTAAATGGAACGATGACGTTCAATGATCTCAATGGATATCACAGTTATACATTTGTAACTGTCGATTCGAATGACGAGACGGGACGTTTCGTTGTTTACTCGAAGGATCATTGGTAATGAAGCTTCAAAAATAAATCAAATAATTATAATCATTTAAATTAATATCATTCACTCAATAAACAACAAATATTTTCCTTGAAAATCATGGATTAATCGTATTTATATTTTGGTTTATTAGCGAACAAGAGGCCTATGTATGCCTCATGATGAGACAACGGAGCGAGAACGTGTTGGAATTCAAAATCGGTAATTAAAAATAAATCGTTATACAAAATAAAAATCATCAACAGCTTAATTATAGCCTACAAAATTACTATTATTTACGAAATCATTTTTTTATTTTTTTTTCTCAGGCACAGTATCGAGTCCGGTTTATCAAACGGACTTGTGCGATGATCAGAATTTGGATAAATCCGACTGGATGACACAAGCTCGTGAGTAAAACGATTTTTTTTTTTTTTTTTTAATTTGATTTCAAGTCCCACGCAGAGTCCCCAAATAACTGTGTATATGTGTATGACTTTTTGCCTTTGCGAGTGCCTATGTGAGTGGCTAAATTCTTCGTGAGTTTCCTGTGTGACTGGCTGTATAAGGGTGCAGACCACGAATGTTATTTTTCATTATATATATATATGTATATATGTATAAGATAAGTAAAAAAGGTGCCCTTTAAAACCCCCTTTTAAAATAAAATAAATTGCATATGTCACCGTTTTTCGTATAAAAACTTATATTAATTTTTTTTCTTGTAAAAAACAATATTTATTAATTATTTGAATATTTCATGGCCCAGGTCTCGAAAGATTGGTAGAATCGCCGTGTCCTATCACTGGCAAATATATGGGAGAAATAACCGATTTGCCAGGAACATGCGCCGAATTGAGCAGCAATTGCAACACCCGAGAAATAATGTACTACAAAGTGACAGACTGCGAATCCGGCGAATTATACGAAGGTAAAATATTCAATGTAAATTTTTTAATTTTTATTCAATAAATCATTCTGTTGATTTTTTTTTATTATTTCTTATGTTTTTTCATCTTTTACTTCTTATATAAAATTATTTTATTTAAAAAAAATTCTTTTTTTTTTTTTTGGTGCAGAACGAAGTTATTTGTGTTTGGGTCAGTGGGAGGAGAATGGAGTTATGTACACTTACACGATGCGAAATGACACGAGTACCAACGAGTGTTTCGTCGGTCTCATTGTCAATGACGAAGAAATTTACATCAAAGAAGCGGGAGATCATTGTCTACGGAATATCGATCCGCAAAAAGATGGAATGCGTTTATACAAAAAAGGTGATTTCTGTCGGATTTTCATTTACGATAAAAGAATTTTTATACTCGTTAAATAAACATGACAAATGCAAACGTAATTCCCAACCCAAACGTGTAAATTTAAAAATGAAATATCAGCGATCGAAACTTATTAATTAACATTTTCAATATTTAAACAAAAATACTATCTCGGATGATTTTTTCGTGATTACGTTCAATTCGTTTAATTTAATTTATAGAAGAAAAATTATTAATATTTATCACGAATAATTATCGAGAAAATAATTAACACATGAATTTTAGGTCAATGCTACGGAAATTCACCGAGTCCTGCACCAACGGCAATCAGACCAATTCCTCAGGATCCGATTATGAGAATCACATCAACGCCACGTTCCAGATTAGATGGTATTCTTTTTTTTTTTTTTTTTTTTTTTATAAAATTATAACAATTTTTACACTATGATTTTAGATAGATAAAATGATGATTAGATAAAATGATAATTTTATTGATGAAAATTGAGACTTATCATGGATGCTTCGCCTATCCAATCCTATTTTCTTGTCTCGAGTAAAAAAATTAAATTAAATTGACTGTAATTATACGAAACGCAACATCAACAAAAATTTCATTTATCAATTTTGCAAAATTATTTTTTTCCATGTAATAAATTTTAATCATTCATTAAATACTTTTTTTTTTTGCAGCCGGCACGGCAAAGACACCAACAAGTCACTCGTCGTCATCGTCATCACGGAGGACGACACGAACACAGGAAATGTCGATTATCCTGACAATCATTGCTGCCTTCATCAAGACAATTGGCAATCGCAATTTCGTCTAATGAACGACTGACAATTATTTTTATTTTCCATCGGTTAGAGAAAGAATTATTTATATTTTGATATACGCAACTATTTAACTATATATATATATATATATATATATATATATATATATATATATATATATATATACATGTATATATATGTATATTAGGGTTGCTCACAATTGCATTTTTTTTTTAATTTTTACCCCATAGAGATTTTTGTGCCTTGTGAATTTTTTGTTATTCTACATTCTTACTGGTGTTGAAATTTCTGGAATTCATTTTTGCAAATATCAAGCTGCTCAACATTTGGGTTCAACGTTTATCAACTTTTATATTGTTTCGTGAGAGTTTAACATTTTCGTCCAAGCCGTGAGAATTTTTTCGTTCTACTGCCTCATTGATGTAAAAAAATCTTCAATTTTATATTTTTTGAATTCCTTAACTGCAATCACTCATGAAATGCTGTGGAATAGTAAGAATCAACGGTGTAAATGGGACAACAGATACAACTTGAAAGAAAAAAAATTGAAGCCAATTTAAAAATTGTCAATGAGACAATAATAAAAAATAAAAAAATTCCCACAGCCCTCTTTTCGCAAAATTTTTTAGTTTTTCACAAAGTACAAGAATTTTTATGGAGAAGAAAATGAAAAAAAGAAAAACACAATTTAAAACCACCCTAATATACGTATATCAATCGCGAAGGGTTTTTAACGCTATCGTCGAGGACGGCATTGTAGAAATTGTAGAAAAAATACTCTATATTATTCCTATATACGTTATAATATTATATTCTGAATACCGATTTATCGGTTTGCTAATAAGGGGACAAAAGAAAAAAAAACTATAAATCGTCCAACACGAAGGAGCCTCCTTGCAACATTTGCAAAAGGATGCTGTTTTTATACGAGTCACAAGTCATTAATATTTATTTTACGTAGTATATTACAGACCTTATATAGACGCATTCAACCGACGTACTGTTTTTTTTTTTATTATTTCAATCATTACATCGATCCCATACAAATCCCACTATTATCTGTACTGTCTTGTAAGATGAGCATTTATGTCGTAATTCTTTTAGTAAACGTAATTTGTGCTTTGTGTGCATTTTTAAGAAATAATGTTCGTTAATTATTCTTTGATTGGTTTCATGCTCGTTTGGTGTCGTTTCTGATCGACATAATTCAGGGACGATTCGATATGTTCGTTTTTTTTTTGTTTTTTTATTAATTGTGAATCATTGGGAAATATCGTTGTAGGACCCAATATGGAAGAATGTACAGAGCTTAAGAATGACTATGCGTGGACAGTGACAAAATATACGAATCGATTAAATAAGCAATAAATAATGTAAGCGTGAATTTTCAACGCGAAGAGTATAGTGATGGCATAACTTATAGTGATTTATGATTTTGTTACTCAAGTCTTCCACCAAACTTCTACAATTTTTTTTCTTTACTTATTTCCACTTGAAATCCCGTCAAATTTCAAAGCATTTTATGGTTTGCTGAGATGCATTTAGTTATGAAGCAAAAAATGTATGAATATAAAAAAACGACTTTACCAATTGCTCAATACGAAATGGGGCCACTGAGCTGGGCTTTTTTTTAAACCCTTTTCTACAAATGTTGGGGGCATTTTCAATTTTTCCTTTAGAAACATTTTTCTAAAGGACAAAAAAAAAAAGGAATTTTTCTGTCAACAAATCATTATAATATTCCCTGAACAAAATATCAATTAATTAAATGTAAACGATCAGTCATGTGAAAATTTTGTCACTGTTTCTTTTGTATCGCGAGTCCATTTGTAAATATATGTAAACTTGTTATTTGTATACATCTAGTTTGTAGAATGAAAAAAAAAAGAAACATATTGTGATAGCCCTTCGATTGTCAAGTTTTCGAGACGGAGAGAGACAGCGAAAGAGAGAAAAAGGGAGAGAAGGGCTTGTCAGGTGCATTTATTTTTCCATCAAACTGTTGGGTACCAGATGCTATGATGAATAAATATTGATGAAATTTCTCTCGTTAATCAAGGGAGTCTTTTCACGCCAAACTCTGAGAAAAATGTGTGTTTTTTATTATTACCAATACAACTAACATTCAATATAAAATGAAAAAACCAATATTTTATTTTTTTGGAGTAATATATTAGGTTGATGAAAAATTCATTGCGTTTCTTTGTAATAGATGGACATATATGTCTTGAAATATAACTTTATTTCAAACCGCAAATTCATTATATAATTAAACAGCTGACAGTGTAAGCTTGTTTTAGAAAAATAAATATTACGATTTCTTTAACAATTCTTAAATTTGACTTTTATTTACACAGAAAAAAATGCAATTACTTTTTGGACGAGCTAATAATTCCATGCATGCCATCCAGTATCGCCATTAATGTCGATACTGTCGAAAAGTCGTAATGTTAAGTCAGATGAAATCGATAATATTCTTGTAGGATATAAATAATTTATTTTTATGAATATTCATTTGAAAAGTATTTGTACTTTATATTGGCATTCGATTTCTATTATTTTCAACAGTATGATGAAGTTTTACAAAAAATATAGTTTATCAGTAGAGAAGTTAAAAATCAAAAGTTTCTTGTAAATGCAGATTGAAGGGATGCTCGATTTTTATCAATAGTATATATTCTGGTAGATCGTTTAACATTTAAACTTATAATTAATCATCTTGTGAAAAAAGATTTTTTTAAGCATTCTTTTGCCTCTCGTAATTCTATAGTTAGATTTGTAACTTATCGATATTTTTTCCCAAACCCAAACTTATACTTTCCAAATAGTAAAAACTATCATTCCTTATCGTAATACAGATCGAAAAAATATTCAAATTTACTCGATAGCATTGAGGTAGATCATTTACTATTCCAGGTACTATTTACTATATCCAATAATTTAATTAAAAATCATTTTTGCAGTCTTCTTTTGCCTCATCATTACGGTCACTATCTCAACTTTACTTTCCATTGTTGGAATAGTGGAATAATCGAATAATCGAATCGTTGGAATAGTCACTTGTTGCAATTGTGACATAAAATCTTAAAAAACTTACAATTAATCAGTAACACAAACTGAATACCATTCTTTCACAGAAACTAAAAATGTTTACATTGAGCTGACAGCATTGAGGTAAATCATTTACATTCGAGCCTTCTTTTGCCTCAGCATTATCATCGCTTCAATATTACTTTCCATTAATTAAGAAACTTACAGTTAATCAGTAATACAAAATATCATTCTTTCATAAAAATGAAAAAAATGTTTACATTGTGTTGACAGCATTGAGGTAGATCATTTATTATTTCAGTTCAATAATTTCATTAAAAATTATTTTTGTAGCCTTCTTTTGCCTCAGCATTATTTTCGCTTCCTCAACTCTCTACTTTCCATCATTTTACTCGTTAAAATAGAAACATAAAATCATAAAAAACTTTCAGTCAATCAGTAAGACAAAATAAATATTATTCTTTCATAAAAACGAAAAAAATGTTTATGCGTTAATGCGTAAATGTTAATGCGTTGAGATGGATAATTAAACGTTCAAACTGGAAGACGTTGCAAAATTCTTTTTAAACATTCTTCTGTCTCTCAAACTCCAATATTTTATCTCTTCTCTCAGCTCCCCATCGATATTTGTTAACACCAGTTTTAGAGGTCACTCGATGACATGGTACAATGTAAGCTATTCGATTGGATTTCATGGCGGTTCCTGCAGCCCTCACACCCTTTGAGCCAATATCTTCTGCGATTTGAGAATAAGTCGTTACCTCGCCTCTCGGTATTTTCATCAGAGCTTTCCAAACTTTAATTTGAAACTCGGTTCCACGCAAAAGCACCGTAATATTCTCCTGCTCAACATTCGAAAATATTTTCTCCACAATGTTACCCGTATCCGATTGAACTTGGACGAGTCCTGCTTCCGGCCATTCTTTCTTCAGCATCGCGAGACAATCCTCAAAATTTTCATCGATGAACCATAAAAAGCAAATAGCCTTCTCCGGACCGTTTATACCGATCAAACAATCGCCAAATGGCGTATTATGGCGACCATAAAAAATGGTAAATTTCGAATTCTTCAATTTGTATTCTTCCGGAGTTATTACGATTGTATTTACCATATTTTCAAATCTTTTCGACATGTGCTGGATTTATCGATAATAAATTATGGCCTTTTTGTCATTGAAGAAAATAATAATCGTAATTATATCGAAATAATTACTATGTATCACGTTCGTTGGCTTTGTTATTTAAGACAAATTTTAAAAATACTGGCAGCTGGCAGCTACACGAGCACTGACGAGATATAATACCAACGAAGATTGAGGTCTATAGAAGCACAAAGCCTATAGCCCGCTTGGTTCCAATTTTTTAGTGAGTCAAACATACGCTAGGAGGCTCTAGTGTCGAACGATCAATATGCTCCGCCTTCTAGCTTCGATGCTCGCAGACATCTGGCTACGGTGGGGTCACGTAGTTTCCCCTGACGTCCCTCTCTGTGGCTTCCCCTACCGTCCCTCATTCTGCACCGCTCGACGACGCGCGGCGGCGAACTTATGTTTACGAACAATCACTACATCCACACGACGAGCTTTATTCCAATTTTACTAACATCGATGTACTAAAATCGAGCGTAATGCGCGGTGTAAATAGCGTATTATACTCGAATTAACAACGTACTTGTAAATCGGAGTGAATTATTGAAACTCAAACCTAAAAACACCTAATCCAAGCGGGTACACAACATAAATATTACAATGCGCATTCAATATTTAATCAGTTCCGGTTGGGTTAGACGTCACTTCTGGTTAGGTCAGACGTTACTTCCGGTTGGGTTAGACGTTACTTCCGGTTGGGTTAGACGTCACTTGTGGTTGGGTTGGATGTCACTTCCGGTTGGGTTAGACGTCACTACCAGTTGGGTTGGATGTCACTTCCTGTTGGGTCAGACGTTACTTCCGGTTGGGTTAGACGTCACTTCCGGTTGGGTTAGACGTCACTTCTGGTCGCTTCGACGTCACTTCCGGTTGGGTTAGACGTCATTTCCGGTTGGGTTAGACGTCACTTCCGGTCGCTTCGACGTCACTTCCGGTTGGGTTAGACGTCACTTCCGGTTGGGTTAGACGTCACTTCTGGTCGCATCTACGTCACTTACGGTTGGGTTAGACGTCACTTCCGGTTGGGTTAGGCCTCACTTCCGGTTGGGTAAGACGTCACTTCCGGTTGGGTTAGACGTCTAACCCAACCGGAAGTTGGGTTTGGCGTCACTTCCGGTTGGGTTAGACGTCTAACCCAACCGGAAGTTGGGTTAGACGTTTAACCCAACCGGAAGTTGGGTTTGGGTCACTTCCGGTTAGGTAAGACGTCACTTCCGGTTGGGTTAGACGCCTAACCCAACCGGAAGTTGGGTTTGGTGTCACTTCCGGTTGGGTTAGACGTCACTTCCGGTTGGGTTAGACGTCTAACCCAACCGGAAGTTGGGTTTGGGTCACTTCTGGTTGGGTTAGACGTCACTTCCGGTTGGGTTAGACGTCTAACCCAACCGGAAGTTGGGTTTGGGTCACTTCCGGTTAGGAAAGACGTCACTTCCGGTTGGGTTTGGGTCACTTCCGGTTGGGTTAGCCGTCACTTCCGGTTGGGTTAGACGTCTAACCCAACCGGAAGTTGGGTTTGGCGTCACTTCCGGTTGGGTTAGACGTCCAACCCAACCGGAAGTTGGGTTAGACGTCACTTCTGGTTGGGTTAGACGGCTAACCCAACCGGAAGTTGGGTTTGGGTCACTTCCGGTTAGGTAAGACGTCACTTCCGGTTGGGTTAGACGCCTAACCCATCCGGAAGTTGGGTTTGGCGTCACTTCCGGTTGGGTTAGACGTCACTTCCGGTTGGGTTAGACGTCTAACCCAACCGGAAGTTGGGTTAGACGTCACTTCCGGTTGGGTTAGACGTCCAACCCAACCGGAAGTTGGGTTTGGGTCACTTCCGGTTGGGTTAGACGTCACTTCCGGTTGGGTTAGACGTCTAACCCAACCGGAAGTTGGGTTTGGGTCACTTCCGGTTAGGAAAGACGTCACTTCCGGTTGGGTTTGGGTCACTTCCGGTTGGGTTAGCCGTCACTTCCGGTTGGGTTAGACGTCTAACCCAACCGGAAGTGACCCAAACCCAACTTCCGGTTGGGTTAGACGTCACTTCCGGATGGGTTAGACGTCTAACCCATCCGGAAGTTGGGTTTGGCGTCACTTCCGGTTGGGTTAGACGTCACTTCCGGTTGGGTTAGACGTCTAACCCAACCGGAAGTTGGGTTTGGGTCACTTCCGGTTGGGTTAGCCGTCACTTCCGGTTGGGTTAGACGTCACTTCCGGTTGGGTTAGACGTCACTTCCGGTTGGGTTAGACGTCTAACCCAACCGGAAGTTGGGTTAGACGTCACTTCTGGTTGGGTTAGACGGCTAACACAACCGGAAGTTGGGTTTGGGTCACTTCCGGTTAGGTAAGACGTCACTTCCGGTTGGGTTAGACGTCTAACCCATCCGGAAGTTGGGTTTGGCGTCACTTCCGGTTGGGTTAGACGTCACTTCCGGTTGGGTTAGACGTCTAACCCAACCGGAAGTTGGGTTTGGGTCACTTCCGGTTGGGTTAGACGTCACTTCCGGTTGGGTTAGACGTCTAACCCAACCGGAAGTTGGGTTTGGCGTCACTTCCGGTTGGGTTAGACGTCTAACCCAACCGAAAGTTGGGTTAGACGTCACTTCCGGTTGGGTTAGACGTCTAATTCAACCGGAAGTTGGGTTTGGCGTCACTTCCGGTTGGGTTAGACGTCACTTCCGGATGGGTTAGACGTCTAACCCAACCGGAAGTTGGGTTTGGGTCACTTCCGGTTGGGTTAGACGTCACTTCCGGTTGGGTTAGACGTCTAACCCAACCGGAAGTTGGGTTTGGGTCACTTCCGGTTAGGTAAGACGTCACTTCCGGTTGGGTTAGACGTCTAACCCATCCGGAAGTTGGGTTTGGCGTCACTTCCGGTTGGGTTAGACGTCACTTCCGGTTGGGTTAGACGTCTAATTCAACCGGAAGTTGGGTTTGGCGTCACTTCCGGTTGGGTTAGACGTCACTTCCGGAAGTGACATCTAACCCAACCGGAAGTGACGTCTAACCCAACCGAAAGTGACCCAAACCCAACCGGAAGTGACATCTAACCCAACCGGAAGTGACGTCTAACCCAACCGGAAGTGACGTCGAAGCGACCGGAAGTGACGTCTAACCCAACCGGAAGTGACGCCTAACCCAACCGGAAGTCGTCACTTCCGGTTGGGTTAGGCGTCCGGTTGGGTTAGACGTCTAATCCAACCGGAAGTGACGTTTAACCCAACCGGAGGTGACATCGAAGCGACCGGAAGTGTCGCGAACTCGCCGGGAGATGGTGCTACCGTCGTGACGGGAAAATACAAATTTTTGCCTAGGAATTTTGCTGCTTCGCGAACTCGCCGGCAGATGGCGCCACCATCGTGGCTGGAAAATCAAAATTTTCGCTTTGAAATTTTGTAGCTTCGCGTACTTACCGGCAAATGACGCCACCGTCATGGTGGGGAAAACTCAAATTTTTGCCTTGTAACTTTGCACCCTCGCCAACTTGCCAACAGATGGCGCCACCGTCGGGTGGAAAATTAAAAACGTTGTCCTGAAATGTTGCAGCTTCGCGAACTTGCCGGCAGATAGCGCCACCGTCGTGGCGAGAAAAATTAAAATTTTGCCTTGAAATTTTGCTGCTTCGCGAACTCGCCGACTGATGGCACCACCATCGTGACGGAAAAATTAAAATTTTCGCGTTGAAATTTTGCAGCTTCGCGAACTTACCGACAGATGGACCTGAAGTGACGACAAAGCGATCGGAAGTGACGTCAGAACAACCGGAAGTGACGTCAAATCAACCAGAAGTGACGTCAGAACAACCGGAAGTGAGGTCAGAACAACCGGAAGTGATGTCAGAACAACCGGAAGTGATGTCAGAACAACTGGAAGTGATATTAGAACAACCGGAAGTGATGTTAGAACAACCCGAAGTGACGTCAAATCGACCAGAGACGTCAAAGCGACCGAAAGTGACCTCAAAGTGACCGGAAGTGACGAAATTGCAGCCGGAAGTGACGTTAAAGCGACCGCAAGTGACGAAATTGCAACCGGAAGTGACGTCAAAGTGACCAGAAGTGACGGCAGAGCGACCAGATGTGACGTCAGAGCGACCGGAAGTGACGTCAAAGTGACCGGATGTGACGTCAGAGCGATCGGAAGTGACACCGAAGCGACTAGAATTGACGTCAAAACGACCGGAAGTGACGTCAAAGTGACCAGAAGTGACGGTAGAGCGATCGGAAGTGACGTCAGAGCGATCGGAAGTAACACCAAAGTGACTAGAATTAACGTCAAAGCGACCGGAAGTGACGTCAAAGTGATCGGAAGGGACGTCAAAGTGACCAGAAGTGACGGCAGAGCGACCGGAAGTGACGTCAAAGTGACTGGAAGTGTCGGCAAAGCGACCGGAAGTGACCTCATTGCAACCGGAAGTGACGTCAGAGCAACCAGAGGTGACGTCAGAACAACCGGACGTGAAGTCAGAACAACCGGAAGTGACGTCAGAACAACCGGACGTGAAGTCAGAACAACCGGAAGTGACGTCTAAACAACTGGAAATGACGTTGGAACAACCGGAAGGAACGTCAAAGCAACCGGCAGTGACGTCGAAGTGACCGGAAATGACGTCAGAGCAACCAGAAGTGACGTCATTGCAACCGGTAGTGACGTCAGAGCAACCAGAAGTGATGTCAGAGCAACCAGAAGTGACGTCAAAGAGACCAGAAGTGACGTCTCTGCGACCGGAAGTTACGTCAAATTTAACCGGAAATGACGTCAAATTTGATCGCAAGTGACCGATCATCGTTGCCGATAAGAGAGCTCTTGCGGCACTCTGCACAATCGCCGGATACATTATGTAATTGTTTCATCTCGTGCAATGAATGATACTCATTTACATATTTTAATTAGATCATTAATCATCGGCAAATATCTATTATCTAATTGAGAAGGGATAGAATAAAATTAGTTGAGAAAGTAGGACAATTGTTTAGCTGTTAATTTCAGATTATATAAATAACAGATCGAAGCCTGCACCTATCCGTTGTTTTGTATGTTTTCCATTATCGGAGGCCGATTATGAAGTATCATACGTTTTAATCAACGAAGATTTATAATGCTAAAGTATTTGCAATGAATAGCTCTATCTTCGTCGGTATCAGCAATGTAAACCTAAACCCCTACTCTACGTCCGTATCGCTCCTGTGCGAGAGAACGCACCCATCACCCCAGCTGCGAGTGCGAGTGAAATAGCATCATCAACCCGACTCGGTAGGTGGAGCCAACGCAGTTATACAGCCGCTCACGTGTGTTAGTTCTGTACGTGAGCGCACACATGTAAACTCGACGCTAGCGACATCTTACCGTTGGGGGAGAAAGATTGTCCGAGCTCCCCAACTTTTTTGGAACAAAGCGGGCTATAGGCTTTGTGCTTCTATAGACCTCAATCTTCGTTGATAATACTAAAGAGAGCCAGCCACGTGTTTGGCACAGCGATCTCCGCGCAGTGAACGCTTCGATATTGAGCGTGTGCCGTTTTTACCGAGCTCAAATTTCGCATCCACAACAGCAGAAATTCTCTCAAAGCAGAATCAACGTATTCAGTATTAAAAATATATTTTCATATTATATTCACCAATATATTTTCTATTCGGTACAATATAAACTAGAAGAGGCCACACTACCGACTGCCAGCACAGTAAGTACAGAGCACATGTGGTCGGCAAAGCAGCTCCCTAGGTTACCAGCTACCAGTAAAGTTACTAACCGGTGGTCACGTTACCAACTCGTCCTCTTCTTGTCTGTTCACGTATTTTGTCCGAAAAGTTTACGAGAATTTTGGACTGGAATAAATGCTGCTTTCTCTGTCGCACTGATATCGAGACTGCATCTTCTTTATCGACTCAGTTGTTTCCCGCCAAAAATGTCTATTGCAGCGCACAAACAGCGTTGTGTGTTGTCTAGGGGGCAGATCTGTACGACAAATTTTCGCAGTCACATGAAGGCATTGAGCTGACTTAATTTCTCATATAATATGATATTGTCACATGGCAGCACTGCTAGCATTGTATTGTAACATAAACATTATATTTTGAGTGCCGGGCAGTCTTTTGTTTTATCGTTATCCGTCATTATTTCGACAAGAATGATCAAGAACGTGCCAAAAGTTGTTGATAAACTTCGATGTCATCTAACATAAGTAACTTCTATTAATATTATAAATTCTAAGACTCATGGACACATTTCAATTTGCATAATTTAAAAAAATATTTTCAAGAATATCAATCATTTAGGTCTTATTTTTATAAAATATCGAAAAATAAACATAAAATAATGTTTGTAATTTTTATAAATTATTTTAGGTAATGGCAAACCGATATAATTTACGATCTGCGGAAGAAATCATCTCTGGCCTCTTTGCCGAACGAGAAGAAGAACCGGATGATGTTCCATCCGACAGCGAAGCAAATTCAGCGTCTCAGCAATCGGATGTAGAAACCGATGAGGGAAGGGACAATTCGTCAATTCTTTGTTTAGTTGCAGCAAATTATTCCGATGAAGGACAGGAGTCGAATTACGAGACGAAAAGTCAACCCGAAAAAAAAAGACGAAAGTCTACAACACCTAGAGATTCACTGAGACTTGCAGCTCAAAAGTCCCAAATAACTTGTAACAAAAATGATCACGTGACATCAGAGAAACATGTCAGTAAGAAATATTCAACTCCAATCATCCGCGCTTATTCACCAGGTCCGGTTGGAGCAGCCAGAGAAGCTTTTGATCCTTTCCAAGCTTGGTCGTTGCTCTTCCCCGATGATTTACTCGATAAAATTGTTCTCCACACAAATGAAGAAATTGCTCGTTCTCGCGAATCAATCGAAACAACAACCACACATAACAGCGAAGTAACGAGGATCGAGTTGAATGCATTTCTTGGTCTGCTGTATTTTGCAGGAATGCAAAAAAGCAATAACACAAATATAGAAGAACTCTGGTCATTGCAATTTGGCTCAACGTTGTATCGAGCGACAATGGCATGCAGTAGATTTAAATTTTTATTATCGACTTTGTGCTTTGACGAGAAATTAACGAGAAACGAGCGTCGAAAGAGCGATAAATTTGCATCAATTCGAGAAATTTGGCAGAAATTTATCGGTAATTGTAAAAAATGTTACAGTCCCCACGAACAATGCACAGTTCACGAGCAATTAATTGGATTTCGAGGATCCTGTCCATTCAAAGTTTGGGTTTCCGCGAAACCGGAAAGATGCGGACTCAACATTCTCATGCTCAATGACCGGATTACATTTTACATGCTCGATGCCAAGCCGTATCTGGGTGAAATTTGTGGCGATAATTCTGAATCGAGTTCCTCCTACGATTTGAGAACGATTACAGGAAGTGTCCATGGAACTGGACGAACCATCACCTGCAATGATCGACTGGCATCGGAAAAATGTATTAAAACAATGAAAAATGATTATGGCCTAACAATTATCGGTGAAGTACGAAAAAACATCGACAGCTTTGATCAGCTCTGTCACGAATATTCAACAGCTAGAAAAACTCAACGCTGGCCAATGAGAGTTTTCTATGGAATGCTCGATCAAGGAGGAATAAATGCGTATATTTTGTACAGTTACAATATCTCGAACGAGAAAATAAATCGATTGTCTTTTCTCAAATCGCTGATAATGAGCTTGCTCGAACCTCATCTTAAAATGCGAATGGCTCAACCACAACTTCGTCGCAATTTACGCGTCTCCATACAAAATATTCTCAATATTGAATTTCAGCCCAAAGAGACAAAACCGCTTCAAACGAAACGATGCTTCGAGTGCCCTCGCGAAAAGGACAGAAAAACAAGAGTTTGTTGCAGCACTTGCAAACGCCACGTTTGCGATGAGCACAGAGTCCAATTGTGTCTCGATTGCGCTTTGCAGGATTGAGAGAATGTTTTTAATATATTCCAGATAACTAGTTTTTTAATTTAAAAAAATAAATAAAGATATTTGTACAGTAAAGAAAAAGTTGCGGATTTTTGTGTGACCTTGATTTTTGCCCTTCATTCCCCTTGATTTGTTTTACACGAGGAGATACGTCTCTATCCAGAGGAATGCCACTGACTATCGGCGATTTTTCATTTCGATACATATGTGTTCTCGATCGATTCATAACTTTCGTGTCTGCAAAATTTCGAAAAGATTGATCGTGCAGTTTTCACGAAACACGCAATCAATCCCGTCCCGAAAAAGTCCTGCTGCGAGCTTCTAGAGAGAACTACTCACAGCTTCTAGTAATTAATTAAATCCTTCTTTGGGTGATGGTGAATGATGACGTAATTCACTATCTCGCCTAGGAAATGAAAAAAGTTGCTGCAAGAAAAATCAGTTTTATTGTAGCAAAATGTGGATGGCATAGAAATAAAATTTCTTATGCGTAAAAACTTAAATAAAAATAAAAATTAAATTAACATAAAACGTAACAAGATTTTTGTTCACCTCCGCACAGTTGTATCCAGATAACGTATTAGGAGAATTCTATTTTCTTTTCTTCAAGAAATCTGTGAGCCCGGACATTCATTCAAGTTTGAGTAACTATACTTTTTTTTAAAAGAACTAAAAAAAAATATAAATAGACAACATCAGGGTCGTGCGTGTCTTCGCTTATTTTACCACCGAGAACAACGAATAGTTAAGAGTAACAACAAAAGATTTCATTATAGCATTGATTAGATCTTACACATCAGTCAAAAACTGGAGGTAACGTGGTAAGGAACGTGGTAAAAAAACAAAAGAAAAAAAAATTCCAATCTATAATCCCAAGTACCGGAGCAACGTACTGGAATGTTTACATTCAAAACTCTCGGGAGCGAAACAAGTCCATCACGATTTTATTGAAAACGATAGAGATCCACAAAATTACAAGATTTCAGTGTGATCTCACGATAGAGTGAAACCAATTTTTTTTACCTTATTTTACAATATTTACATCACATACATTCTATGTAGCGTAGGGCACTTGGAGTGGCCTTTCGTATGGCACCTTTTTTTTTTGTTTTTTTTGGACAAAAATGGTCAATGGTATCGCTCAGGAATATTTTAATACTGTATTTTTGTTTGCCTATCGAATAACGAACGGCTTTATTTCTTCCGTTGATGCGGTTGCTTTCATGTTAACGTGAACGTTACGCGATAATGCATCGGACAAGAGCGCGTGCCACATCGGGTCTCTCTGAAATTGCAAAGGATATTTCACAAAATATTCATGTAAATACGGAAGTGGCGATTTTTCGTCGTTTGAACGATTTTTCAGCCTAATCTGCTCACCTCGAAAGTTTTGAAGTTACCGCAGAGTATCAAACTGTGCTTGGCTCTCGTCAAGGCCACGCACAATCTCTGCTGATCCGACAAAAATCCAATTCCGTTACTTCTCACGCACGACATAATTATGACATCACGTTCCTGACCTTGAAAACTATCGACGGTGTTGACCTCGTAAATAAATCGTTTTTTGGTCTTGTCTGGCAACGGTGCGATCCTACAATGATAAAAAGTAGAAAAATCTCTTCCAGTCAGCCAAGTAATTTTCATAGTCCTGATTTCGATCACTCACCGATCTCTGATTTTCTTCGTGATCAACGTCTTTTGATTGTTATACGGCGTTATGATGCCAACTTTAACCGGTAAATTGGCATTGTTAAGATTTGATCTTGCCATTATCGTGTAAAAAAGATTTGCCACGAAACTCGCCTCGTCCGTGTTTGAGAATTTATCGGTGTTTTGGGTAGAATCGAGATTGATCACTTTGTAAAAGTGAAATGGCAAATTTCGCAAATTCGCTGCATTTTTGAGCATACCGGCGTAGAAAAATCGGTTTGGCCAAAAAGCTACCGGATATGACATTCGATACTGCGTGTTCAATAGGATTATCGGATTGTTCTTCTGACCGGTGAACGAATGCTGTATTCGAGCAAAGAGAGACTGATCGAGACCATACTGCTTGGCTTTCTGGTGACAATACATAAACGTAAAATACATTTTCCTAAATTAGTAATAATGGCGACCGTTCTTAATTTCTTTAGAGAAAATCTCCCCCAGACTAAATTTCACGGATATCTTTGGGATAAAATATTTCTATTATTCAATATTCTCGGATACACAAGAATCGCATCAATAGTGCGATGTATGATCATGAGCGTCCTGCTAGGTTTTCTACTTTCTTAGTAATTTTGCTCCTAGTAATTTCACTAGTGCCAGATTAAATGGAGTAAACAACTTGTTGCATTTGGATCCCGCAGTATTTCGAATACGTGTAGAAATATTTTTTTTTTACTTTCACGATTAATTTCTACTAGGACGAAACTCTTTGAAGAAAAGTCCCACCTGAGATATTATCGTTGCAGGCAGCTGATTAGTATCTCCGACCAGGACGAGAGTTCGCGCTCCCAGCATTAACGGTATGAGAGTTTCCGCTTCGGCGCATTGAGTCGCCTCATCGACTATGCAAACAGATATCGTTTCACCGGTTTCACTGTGTAAAAAAAACAACATATTCCTTAAAAAATGGAGCCTCGTACTTTATCGTGTTAAATGCTTCGTTAAAATATATTTTTGCATTCTTACCCAAATGTCGTTTCCATGAGATTCGTGTAACAAGACGTGAGAGTACACGCTATTACATCCGCTCCTGTTAATAGCGTATTTTCCGCTCCCCTTTGCAGTTTCGACAATTCTTTCGGTTCCATTGTTTCGATCTGCATAGCCGATTGATAAATCCCCGATTAAGAGAGAATAGACAAAATCTCTTTTTGTTACATTTTTCATGCCCCTACGGCGGAACAGTCAAGCTCAATCGAGTAGGGTAAAGTTGAGAAGGGGGTAGTAACAATTAAGGATGTATTCCATACATTCTCATAAAAAAGTAAAAAATCAACGCGAATTGTAGTCCAATGAGATAAATATCAAGAATGTACAAATAGTGTTCGAAACTATTTGGATACTGAGATCGACAATAACCGTGATTTAGGTAGCGAGAATGACGATTATCTTGGACTCGAATACCGAGATTGACGATTATCGTGGCTCAGATAGCGAGATTGACGATTATCGTAACTCAGATAGAGAGAATGACGATTATCGTGGATTCGGGAGCCGAGAACGACGATTATACCGGTTCGGATACCGAGAACGGCGATGGATCGTCAACTTGGATATCAAGAATGAAGGTTATCGTGGAATCAGATATACAGAATGACGGTTATCGTGGAATCAGATATACAGAATGACGTTTATGGTGAACGTAAATACCAAGAACGAAAATTATTGTGGACTCGGATACGGACAATGACGATCATTATAGAAAAAGTTCTACGAAATGTACTGATGACTAATGATTAGGATAAAAAAAAAAAAATTTCAACCCCTTTACAAAAATTTCAATTCACAATACTCGATTGACCCGACCATACCGATTAAGTCCCATCAAATTATTCTGGAGAAAAAATATTCTCACCGTTCGACGATTCATCAAGAGCTCGTACTTCGCATTGATATCGCTGAGTTTTCTAAGGATGTAATTAGTGTGCATGGCTCCCGTACTTCGGGCACTCGTTAGCTCGAGTTGCAGCAAATTTATTTGCGCTTCGAGAAAATTTCTCTGTTAACAACGAAATTATATATCATACGTAAAACAATGGAAGTAATTTCGAATTATATCGTGTATTAAAATATTATTATGTTTTTATCACATTTTTTGGCAATTCTGGGTGGGATTTACATATGAACATGAAGAAAAATATGCCCTTTTAAGGGGGTCCAAATGCCCGGCGACATTTCAAATTTTCCCTTTTCTAGCCATTTTTGTTTTTCGATTTCGGGGCTGTATTCATCTCTTTATAAATAGAGGAGAAGGTGCAAATTTATACCCCACGGTATATATGGCGTTTCTCAGGGTGTCAGAACTATTTATCAGCATGTCCGTGTCTAATGTGTAGATAAGATAAATCAAGATAACGATTATTTTCCATACGCAGCTGTTCGCTATTCAATACAGGTGTAGGAACATTCGGTTTCATTGATTTTAAATTTTTCAGAGGTCGGTTTATCCGTTTGAGGAACATTTTTTTATAATTAATACAAAAGCAATTCAACGAAGGGGAATTTCCTAGGTTACATTAACGAATTCGTTGATGTAATTAGGGAGGAGCTTATCGCGAATAATAACAATAGTTGAAATGAAATTTATGAAAAGTTTTACCTCTTCTTTGATACTATCGGAACTTAAGGCTGGCGACAGGTAATTCTCGGTTGTTCTTTTGACCTCTCTTTTGGCCAATTCCTGAAGTGAAACATCCTTTGCCACAGGATGCATCGTTTCGCTTCGACCAATACGAACCATTTTGAAACGGTTATCCTTGCCTATAACTGCCTTTCTTAGAAACCGTCTGTACGTAGATTTAAGCATCCGCGATGACACAATAAACATGACAGGAGAAATTGTACTCACTCTTTCTTCGTACCTCGAGCAATCTTAGTACGATTTCATCAATGGCAGCGTTTGAGGGCGCACAAACCAATATTCTCATTTTTTTCTTTTGATATCTACCACCGCCGTAAAGTATCTCGGTAATAAGATTAACGATTACTTTAGATTTGCCGGTACCTGGGGCGATTAATTTGATTAATAAGTTATTTGATTAATTTCATCAATTAATCAGATATTCATTTTATTCAATTACAAATTATAACCACATACCTGGGGGACCTTGGATGAGACATATTTTGGGAAGTTTTTGCACAACTGCATCAGTTATTCGAACCACAGCCTCCAATTGTTTAAAATTTAATTTGTCCTGTTAGCAATAAAAACAAATGCACTCGTTTTCTTCCTCTCATGAAACTCGAAGCTTCTTCTACGACTAAACGAAAAAGAACGAAGAAATAATATAATACCTTCGTTACCAACGGATAAGGATCTCCAGTGTTCATCGCCGGCAACTGATAATCCTCGATCTTCGGACTAAGAATTTGATTCAACAGTGGCGAGATTGGCAAATATTGAAGAGCCTGGATCATTCGCATGTTCGAACGAAGATATGAAACATTTCGCAGTCTGTTAACTCGATTGGTTTGAATATTCGTTGGATCGAGTGGTTTAGTCATCACCGTATACGTCAGTACAGCAAAAGGTTCCGTCACGAACGTAACTGCAAAAAAAAAGAGTCCAATTTTATCATATTACATTTTTTATCCACTTTACACGTACACACGCCGATCCAGTTAAAGTCCCTTTAAGTTGAGTCAAGACAAACCATAGTGAAGTCAACATTTTGAACCGCGAATTCGCGTAAATTCGCGTATAATAAGTGAAGTTCATTTATTATACGCGAAACCAACCCGGAATATGATGGAGTCAATCCAAAAGAAGCACAGCTTCGTTTTGACTCTACTTAAAGGGACTCTAAATCCAATATGTGAGCACTTTTTGCTGTGCACGTGCTATACATTTTATCAGCGCCATTCTTGAATCATGAAATTCTTTCAATGGCAGTTTTCGTTCGCATTTCCAATAGGAATTCATGCTTAGATATTGGCGCTGCGTTTTAAATTAAGGTCGTATTAACTATGAAAATTCCCAACCGAGAATTCTATGACGATTTTATTAGTTTATCTTTTCATTTGGGAAAAATATTGAAAAAACTTTTGGTTGGGAATTTATGATTAACGACAACATTTTACTTACGCAAATCAATATTAAATCAATAATTATTAACGAAAGTGTTTTACTTACGCAAATCACGATTGAAATGTGTGAATGGCTTTATGATTGTTTGTTTGAGATTTGTGACGTATGCAAATATCGTGGAAATCGTCTGTTTTCCTTTTACGTTTGAAAAGTATTCGAAGAAAATGAGATCACCGAAAACGGGATGAGCGTTTAAAGCGGCGTCCCGTTTCGAGACGACAACCTCGAGCAACAAAGTTGTCACACGAATTTCCCGGTTGACCGAAGTCACCGTGTCCAGGCTGATCGAGTTATCAACTATAGAGGACATAACGGGAGTTCTGCAAGAACGTTGCGATGAAAAAATTTGTAATTCAATGATTTTTTTTTCTCTCTAATACGCTAGTTGTCTCATTCGATTACTGTCGAAATCTTTAGTTTTGCCATACGCACTTGGAGTGTTTCTCACTTGAGTCGAAGTCTTTCGATATTCCGTACCAAATTTCCAGTAGCAATAATGGCTCCGTCACATTGTAATAATCCTCGTAATTTCCATACTTTGACAGCATCGGTATGAGCGTTTTGTCATCGACAACGGGTGGCATCGTACCGAATTTTTTTTGTTCCTGCAAAAATTCCTCATTCGTCGATATGTACAATGAAAACAAAAAAAGAAATCTATGTGCATGGAAAAAGTTTGACAATTATTGCAGACCAGAAATGCATCCTGTTTTCCGAAACAAAAATCATTGAATTATTATTTGAAGGATTACTCAGTTATTCGGTGTTGATTTTTTTTTTTTTTAATCAACCGCTTTTTACGATGTCGCTCGATCAGACAACCTCAACTTGCTCAATAAAAAATGGCCTAGTGAATGGAAGATGGTCTCGGTTTTAAACTGACTTTGTTGCCACTAGGGCTCTTTTTAATTATTACTCTAGGTTAGATCTCATTTCTGCTCGAACGTCTCAATTTCGATATCTCAAAATGGCAAAATCAATGATCGCTGATGAAATAACAAAAAATTATGCGATTTTGACGGAAATTGGTACCTGGATATTATTATTGATTCAATCACTAGAGATTCTATTTAATTGAAAATAATTCTATTTTAACAAAATACTACTTTACTCAAATAGATGAATTTTTAATAGATTTTCGAATGATTAAAATATATCCTACTTCATTCAAATAAATTCTGTCCAATTTCAAATAGAGCCATTTTTCTCTGTGCTGTGTTATATTATAATACAATAGAAGTCTACTGATCTGACAATTAGGCATCAATGACGCCGATCTTTTTCTACTATAATAAATACGACGATCCGACAATGCCTATCGGCCATTAACAACTGTTTTTTGTCTGCTAAGCAAAAGTTTTCTATTTCACCAAACTCATATCGAATATATTGGGTTGGCCAAAAAGTCATTGGTTTTTTTTCTAATAGATGGACTCGCATATCTTGAAATATAATTTCATTTCAAACCGCAAATTCGTTATATAATTTGACAGCTGACAGTTTAAGCTTGTTTTAGAAAAAGAAAGTGCATGATATCGTTAACAATTGTTAAATTCGACTTTCATTTACGCGGAAAAAAAACGGAAAAAAACGACTTTTTGGAGAACCCAAACGTTTGAGACCATTATTGGTATCTGAAACCAATAATGGTCTCAAACGTTTGGGTTCTATCTCACCTGCAACCAAGCGGGATTCCAGCGAAAGATGTTCAACAAAAATCGTTCCAATTTTGGACAAGCCGCCCAGTCCGTTTTGCCAGGCTTTGCACGTTTTTTTGCCTGTACCGGAGCATCCTTGGTCGGGCATGTTTTCATTGTATTGGCAGGATCAATTTCGTAGAATTGTACCTTTGTCATCAGATCGTTAAAGGAGACTTTTTTAATTATCTTTGTACGGCGAGTCGCGTTATTGACCTCTGACGATTTTTGTTTTAACAACGATTTTAATGTGTTGCCTACTTTAGTTCTCGGATCCGTGGCGACGATCGGCGATTCCATCACCAAATTATCGTTTATAAACGACGGTGGAGCCACCGGCTCGGACTCATTGAGAATCATAGCCGAAGACTTTTGCGTCTCGGTGAGTTTCATCTTTGCATTCGTCGATTTTTTTCCCACTTTACATTGTACGGGTTCATCGCTTTTTGGCTCGATAAGCAAGGTAGACTTGAATTTTCGCTCTACTTGTTTCATCGTAGACGAATTATTTATTCTCGTTTGATCGTTCGCTGAACTTGCATTCTCTATGTTTAATGACTCGTACTTTTGATTCGTTCCTTTGGAAGATTTATCACAGATATTTGGAAGTTCCTCACCATCAATGAGAGCCTCCTTTATCACCTCTGAAGATTTGACTTTTTGTTTCTCTTCATCGGACGATTTTACACCGTTTGAGAGAGAATTGATGGGTTTTTTCGTATCACGATCTTGCATCTCATTGACCAAAAAATCATTTCTTGATTTTTCGGTCACTTTGGCTTTTGCTTTGATAATGGGTCGTTTTACATGCGTCATATCATTACTTTCAGCTGCTTTTTTTTTCTCGTCGGCTATTTTCTTCAGCTTCTCCTTACGATCATTCTTGATTTCCTCTTTTTCTTCGCGAGTCAATTTAATACCGGCTTGTTTTTTACGGGGTGGAAGACACTCGGCCCATTTATTTTTCATACGACGCAGTTTTTGTTCCTTCATGCGGAAATATTCCTCCTGTTTGGCCTTTTGATCCAATTCCTTCTTCTGCTTTGACGTTAATTTCGGCTCAGCTTGTTTCTTCGTTGCTTTCGTCGATAAAGCGTCATTAGCGTCTGTCTGGGGTGATTGATGATCACCGATCGCCGAGGCCTCTTTTCCCTTGTCTATTGATCTGTCGATCCTTTTAACACTGCAGCTTACACCCCTGTCCTTACCCTTTGCGAGAAACGGAGGCTCTACGAGTTGAAGACTTTTTCTCATATGATCGAGTTTTGTGAGAATTATAACCGGATTTTCCTTGTCAGCTGGTCGAGAATTTTCCTTGTCAATCGAACGAGATTTTTCCTTCTCCATCGCTGAAGAATTTGTTTTCTCAATCGGTCGAGAATTTTCCTTGTCAATCGACCGAGATTTTTCCTTGTCTATCGCTGAAGAATTTTTCTTCTCAAGCGTTGGAGATTTTTCCTTGTCAATCGATCGAGATTTTCCCTTCTCAATCGTTGGAGAATTTTCCTTCTGGATCGTTTGAGCATTTTCCTTGTCAATCGACCGAGATTTTCCCTTCTCAATCGTTGGAGAATGTTCCTTCTGGATCGTTTGAGCATTTTCCTTCACAATCGTTCGAGATTTTTCGACAGGAATTTTGATCAAATTTTTCTCATCATTTGATTTTCCCTCAGCCGATTCGTTTTTCAGATTACTATCATCCGTTTTTTTTGGGGTTTTCGATTCACCGGAATTTCTTCGTTTCTCGTGCTTTATGCTCTTCATCTTGTGAGCGGATTCCTTCGCTCCTACGTCCTCAGTATCACAGAATTTTTCGTTCGCACCATGATGAGAACGTTTCGAATCGTGAGACTTTTTCTTTGTCGATTCGCCCGTGTGATCAATTTTTCTCGTCTTCTCTTCGCAATTTTTGTCCGTCTTCCGATCTTCATGTGAAATTTTACGAGCTGCAAGTTCTTCGATGTGTTTTTCCGGCAACTCGACATGTTTTTTCGACTCTTCGCTGTGTGATTTTATGGGATGTCTTTCCCGTTCTTCGATGTGTTTTTCCGGCAACTCGACATGTTTTTTCGACTCTTCGCTGCGTGATTTTATGCGCTGTCTTTCCCGTTCTTCGATGGACTTTTCCGGTTTTTCACGACGCTTTTCCGGTTCTTCTATACGCTTTTCCGGTTCTTCCACACGCTTTTCCGGTTCTTCCGTGCGCTTTTCCGGTTCTTCTGTACGCTTTTCCGGTTCTTCCATACGCTTTTCCGGTTCTTCTGTACGCTTTTCCGGTTCTTCCATACGCTTTTCCGGTTCTTCCATACGCTTTTCCGGTTCTTCGACACGCATTTCCGATTCTTCGACGTGTTTATCCCTTTTTTCCATGTTCCTCCTACGTTTTCTCTTATTTCTTCGTTTACTCTTGCCAGTAATCATCCCTTCCGTGTTTTCATCATCATCATCATCCCCAAAGCATAAATCATAACTTTCTCGATTAACGTCTTTTGCGATATCTCTTATCTCCAAATCTTGCTCATCTTCCGGAAAATTTGTTTCCTCCGGTTCTTTCTTGATTCCCGTCTCGTCGTTGATGGAAAATTCACGAGTCTCGTTTAATTGACTCTTCATCAAACGATTATACCACGGATCAGCGTCGTCCTCGCTGTCGGAAAGAACAATAATATCAGGATAATCGTTACGGTCGTCGTCTACCGACTCCTTCTCATGGTCCTCACTATCGTCATTCTCAGGCTCGATCTTGACACCTCCTTCGTTCTCTGGCTCATCGCCAAAAAGCTGCGATGCTGGAAAAACAAAACCCTCCTCGTCGTCGCTCAAGGTGACAACATTAATCGCGGAGAATCGCATTTTTGGCTCTTCCTTTACGCGTTTTATCTTCAAAGGTGTAGGCACGGGAGCTTCTGAGGAATCGTTGGTATTCTTATAGGCAGACTCATCGTCATCCAGTATATTTAACTCAGGCTCGTATTTGATCCATTGATCTAAACCATTTTCATTGGCACATGTGAGTGACGGTTTATTTATGACTATGCCCGGACCATCTTCAGGCATCATTCGATCGTGTAGATTTAATTCGTCCAGATCCAAGGGAGCAACCAAAAAATGCTCATCATCCTCGTTTAACTTTTCGTCCTGGAAGCCGAGCAACATAGGTGACGAAATGGCCTCAGCTTCGGCCAATGAAGAATCCTCACTCCTGTGACCTCGCGTAGATATAATTTTTTTCTTGCGAGGTGCTTCAACTTCAATCTTGTCTTTCTTACGAGATATCGGAAGATCTGACAAAACTGGACGAACTTTTTCACTTCTCGATTCTTCCTCACAATTTTGTTCGCCTCTTAAAACTCCATTATTGTTCAAGGTCCTTCCCTCGATTCCCGTTGTAGATTGAACATCGTCGTCTTTTTTTTTCAATAATGAACCTGTCGCGATACTTATAACCGATGGACGACACTGACTTTTGACTTTTTCTGAGACTTTTGCAATTTCGGAATTTCGTAAATTTGTCGATGTGTCTGGGTCAACATGCATTTCGTCGTCGTCCATCAGGAACGAATGTGAAATAACGCTCGAGGTGGACGTCACCTCATCTTCTACATTGTTTAACTTTGGCGGAATAACTTGTTGATTTTCTACGATTTTTGGAGGATCTGAGTTCTCGGAATATGAGCTCTCGACGCTCTTCATCTCTTCGTCAGAACTGTTATCATCTGTGGACACAAATAAACGTATTTATTGTACAGAAAGTTTGGCAACCGGTTTTTGAACCTTTGGGGCCGATCGATCGAACATTGCAGATGTCTATGGAGTCGTTTCGTTTTACCATCTGATATCGGTTTCGATATCAGGTGGTAAAACGAAGCGACTCCATTGACATCTGCAATGTTCGATCGATCGGCCCCAAAGGTTCAAAAACCGGGAGAATTATCCCCATAAAGAACATGGCGATATTTCTGTTGTATAAAATTCTTAATGTAGTTGTTTTGGCGATCGGTTGTTCGCTGAAATTATTCCAGTGGTCATTGAAATTTTGGGTCACTGGAATATTTTTTAATTTTACTACTGAGCGTGTTTACTATCGAGCAAAGTTGCTATAATTTTTCAGTCTTCGTTCAACATCCAAGAGACTCACACATTTAATTCGAGACTGCAATTAACATTTGAGGAAGCAACGAATCTCCTAAACTTCAATTATTATCAGAGAGACATCATTCTACCGTTATTTGTCTTTGATAATTTTGATTTGTAAAATTCTCAAGTTGATTTCCCCTGTAAAGAACTAAACAAGCTTGTTTTTGTCTTTGAATAACTGTATGAAGTATTTCTTATTTCGAATTATATTCGCTATTCTTGAGATACTATTCGATATTTCTAATTGTAATTTGATTGAAATCGAGATGTCAACTCATAAGCAGTACAATTCTCGTGTTTATTAACAAAATACAAAATGGTCCGCAGATCTTCAACAAGAGCTAATATAATCCAAAATAAGGAGCAAAAAATTGATTTTCTCACGAAGATATGAAAGCCTGTCCACACTAAACTTGTCAATTTCTTCCTCATCGTTTGTAAGACTTTAACAAAATTGATAAATACATTTACTCATAGAGTTTCTTTTTACCTGTTATATCGATGATATCGGGTAAGAGCGATTCTACGACAGTTTTAGAAGAAACTCCAGAATTTGGGGAACCTCTGGAGGATGTTTTGTTCTGGCTAACGAGATTCGGCGTTCGATCCTGGATTTTTGGAATTTTAAAAGGCACTTGGCCATCCGAAGTATCTCTGAGCAGTCTCCTTTTGTGGTCATTCACTGGTTTCACAGTTTCATCCATAGGCTGTGGTATCGCATCCGTATTCGAAATTGCTTCTTGAATTGTCACAGGTGGTTGCTGAAGAAAACAAAATTAGTGAAACATCCCATAATTCAATCATATTTATAATAATTTATCAATTTTTATCAAATGTAGGAAATTCTGTTTGCATCCCAATTGGATGTGATGAGATTTTATAAATAATGAAATAGAAAAGCTTGTACCTCAAGTTCTTTCAATACATAAACAGTGTGATTCGTGGAATTCAAACTTGGCGAAGGTACCAGGTCTGAGCAACCAAGACCAATGATATCATTGACTTGCAGTGCGACCATAGTTTTGGGCTTCTGAAGTATTCCATTTATGTAAACTCCATTAGCGCTCTAAACAAAAAGACAAAAGTTTGATTAGCCACACAATTTCTTGAGTCTTCAAGGGAAAATTAGTTGCGAATTCGCTTCAACATCCAAGTATTTTCCACCATAGGTTTACAATTCTCAAAAACTGATAAAAAAAAGCTTTCTTCAGTTTTCACCAGAATATTTTTTGGTCCAATATCTTCTGCGACAGTTTTAAAGTGAAATCCGACTTCAAGTGTTTTGTTGGTGTGAAAGACCCAATTTTTTTTATTAAAACAAGGGTATTCTTAAATTTTTGTTGGCATCAAATACAAAGGATGCGATAATTGATCATGTGTAAAAATTTCCACTTTTAGCATTTAATCATGATAAAATTTCAAAAAATACTTACCTTGGAATCTATTACATTGAGTTGTGTACCAACTCGTAAAAAAATACAGTGATCTCTTGATGCCAGAATACTCGAAGTTATTATTTGATTAGTTTTCTTTCTGCCACATGTGATCTAAAAAAGAAAAAAATATGTATAAAGAACAGAAACATCGAGTCGTATAATTGTTACAAATATTTCTTATAAATTTATTATTTCTCTCAGCAATTGAAATTTGTACAGTGAACTGCTAAAATTATTATTATCACCAAATATATGTTTATACTTTGAATTAAACCATTTTAATATAAAAAAAAATTATTCCAAATAATCCTATGATCAAGTATAAACATGATCGACGGAATTTTTCAAAAGTTTCCAAATCTCATAAATAAATGCTGGAGTAATCTTTTATTTGGAATAATTGTCAGCTAAAAAATATTAAGAGACACTGATTAACAATATAATACAGTGAAAAAAAACAATACAAACCATTAGGTCGGTCTGTGGAAGATTGAATTTTTCGCCGGTATTGATATCCTCCAGCACCAAATCGCCACTCGCGTTGTTTGAACTCATCATTTGTTTTGTTTTATATCAGCTAACAACAATCACAACTCTGTGCGATGTGCGACTCTAAAATCGCTTCCTTTGTTTTTGGTATTTGCGCGACGCTGCATCGAATAACCTAAACGCAAAATGTGGATTTATTATGATTCCCGTTTGAGTCTCTCCCATGAAAGTGAAATGGGAATGAAAATAAAACAAAGAAGGAGTAAACGTTTTCTGATTTATCAAAAATTCAGCGGCCTTGACAATTTTCCGCGCGATCAGCTGGAAATAATAATACAAAATTGTTCCACCGAAATAAACCCCTGCGTTATAGCGCACCTAGTGGACAGACGGGGAACTGAGATTCCCGACACCAAGCGCCTGAATTTTTTCGTTCTATCTTCTATCTTCGTTGCAGTACGAATGTGTAAAACCGTACCGGTGTTATCATCGGAATCATCGTAACTGTGAAAATGGCTCTCTCGTGTGCAAGTAAGACTAATTTATTCCTCCTATATTTATTTTGACCCCAACATGAAAACATGAATGTCGAATTACCGAAATGTCAAAGATCCTACCATCGTTTTGTCGTTGCAACGCTTGTGAACCCTTGGTGGCAAGCAGACGCTGAAAACTAACCTCAAAGCATGCTTTATAATTCCTCTCGATCTATTAAAAATACATGTTTTGTTTTACAGTTTCAAACGAAGTTCCCGAGCATCCAGTCGTATCGCCGGTATCTGGATCAATTTTTGAAAAACGTCTTATTGAAAAATACGTTACGGAGAATGGGGTCGATCCAATCACCGGTGCTGATCTCAGTATTGAAGACCTCATTGAGATCAAAAGTAAATTTGCTATACTCTTATATCAACTGCTCTTTTAATTATTGTTACTGCCCTGGTGGAAATAGTCTATGCGGAAATTACACGAAAATTTATACTGAAACTAAAACATTATGCAAAAGTATCTCAAAACTAAAAGGAAGTATGGAAAACTATACTGGAACTACAACTATCTATGCAAAAATAGGCTATTGGGAACAGGGTTGAAGATTGTTTTAGTGTTTGTAGGAAGTTGTCTTTTTTCTGAATTGTAGATATTTGTAGTAAGTTGTAGTAATGCATCATTATGTCTACAACTTACTACAGCTTTCTACCCTAGATCATGGTGAACGTGATGCTGGCAAACCTTTCTATAAATATATATAATATTCTACAAATGGTGCATATTGCATACTTTCTCATAGAAAATTAATCTTCCTTACCTTTTTGGCTCCGATTTGTCGTAGACCCTTATAGTAAGTTGTAGTAATAACTACAAATTGCTATGCATATCGCTTACTTTCTCATAGAAAGTTGTAATTTCTCTGCAATCTTTTTGGCTCTGATTTGTCATGATTGATCACAATTGATCACGTCAGAGAGGTATCGTAAAAAGTAGTACTTTTGTGTAAAATATTGTAATTTCTATGCGAATTTACGAGAAACTACACGGTCCCTAATTGAAATTTTCCGTCAAAGCTCGAGCGACTTATAGAATGGTGTAGCATCTCGTCAAAAGTTGTAGTTTCTATGAAAAATTACAACAACAAAGTACACTGAAAGTATTTCACTCTGTCTTGTTGAGAGTTTCGATCGCATTGCAGAATGCTGTTATATCTTGTCAAAAGACATAGGTTTTGTGAGGAACTACAACAAAAATTGTCGATCGATCACATTACAGATATAACATAGAAAGTTGTACTTTCGTAATTCTGTGGGTTGTACTTTTGTATTTTCTATGGGAATTTATAAAAAACTACACTGTCTCTAATTGATATTTTTAATCAAAGTTCGAGCAACTATTTTCGTGTTGTAGCAGATTGTAGCTAATTGTAGAAATACGTAAAAATGTTCTACAAGTAATTATAACTTTCTATGAAATCAATAAGTTGAAGAAAGTACATTGTCCATTGTTGAAATGCTTCATTTGTTCTTTAAATGAGGTAATTTCGCGTAGTTTTTTTCCGCCAGGGTTATATGATACCCTTATACTCGGAGAGTGATGTCGGATGTCACCAAGCTCTGTACGATATCTCAATTTCTCGATACTCGGAATTAATTAACATATTGGGTATTTTTCCCCAGCCACACCAATCGTCAAACCAAAACCACCGAGTGCCACATCTATTCCAGCGATACTAAAGATTTTACAGGATGAATGGGATGCTGTGATGTTGCACTCATTCACGCTGCGTCAACAGTTGCAAACTGCCCGACAAGAGTTGTCGCATGCGCTGTATCAGCATGATGCTGCCTGTCGTGTCATTGCCAGATTGACGAAAGAAGTCACAGCTGCTCGGGAAGCTCTTGCTACGCTTAAACCTCAAGCTGGAATTGCACAGATTGCAGCTATACCACAACCGGTATATGTCTTTTTCCTTTCATTCTCCTTTGTTGCTACTAATCTCCAAGCATTTAAAATCAATCATTGACTCGGATGCTTTCAACAATATTTATTATCATACCCATTGTTCTATATTAATTTATTGTTTACTCAATTTAATTTTATCTCATTAAATACTGATTGGAATATAAAATATTGAAAATCTGTGGCTCCTTATCCAAATTATAAGTGGATTGAGCACAACAACCACACGTTTATTTCGGGAGATTAGAAAAAAAATATCTTTAGAAGTAAAGTAATTAAGAAAAATGATTATTTGTCGAATCAATGATTATGCTTAATTTATTATATATATTTTTAACTACTATTTTTATGTCTTAGGATGCGAATGATTTTTATGAGTCTCATGCAGAGTTTGAGCAAAGTACAAAAGGTAGTTTAGCATACGTTTATTATTATCTTCACAGGCAGTGGCGGTTGAGGCTGGTGGAACAGCAGCACAGCCTGCAGAGCAAGCTGGAATAACTGAAGATGTTATCCAGAAACTACAGGAAAGGGCGACGGTCCTCACACAAGAAAGAAAGCGACGAGGTCGATCGATTCCCGAGGATCTACTGCCACAGGACAGTATACGTTCATTCCAGACACTCGCATCTCATCCCGTAAGTATTGAACAACAAAAATTTATCGTTATTAATAGCTAATAATAAGCTCAAATAATAGCTAGTTTGGGAAATATGTTTTGCCAGTAAACGTTACCGATTTATCAAATAGATTTGTCGATATTCAATCGTTTTTATCGTTTTTTGCTTCTTCATCGAAAAATTCCTCGACATATTCGGATTTTATGCAACTTTTAATTTTTTCGCATGTCTGTTAAGAGGACTAGAACACTTTGCGTGTTTGGTTTGTCGTTTTTGATTGCTCTGTACAAGGTTATGAATGAAAACTATACTCTGGAACTCTACTCGCACATACGTCATTTTCGGGGATATTTATTACATCATTGAAAAGTACAAAAATATTATATTTTCTAATTTTTTTGGTGCATGGCAAAAATTTGCCCAGCGCCCAGCGCGTCAACGAAAATCGTGCATAATTCAATTTTACCACGATATCTCAAAAACCGTTCATGATATTATCAACTTTAATTTTTTACAAGAGTGTACAAAATACTTCAATGCATTTTATTATTGACTTTACTTTACACTTAATTATTGGCGTAGTGTGTTTGAGGCACTGAAAATCTATGATATTACTTACAATACAATTTGAGAAAATTCTTCATGTCCTTCCCTATTGAATTACTAGAGGCAAAATTGTGACGTCATATGATTCGGATATGCTGCGTTTAAAGTTAAAACATTCCGCTGTAGCCTTAATTTTTTTCATATATTCGCCCATGCAGAACCAGAAATCATTCTGAGAATAATTTCCTTCATCGTGTGAATAATAATTAATGGAAATTTCTCTCGCAGGGCCTGCATTCAGCCAGCGTTCCCGGAATATTAGCACTCGATATACATGGCGCTGATACGAGTAAAATATTGACTGGTGGAGCTGACAAAAATGCAACAGTATTCAACAAAGACACGGAACAAGTTGTCGCGATATTGAAGGGTCATACGAAAAAGGTGAGGACAATAAATCTCAGTAAAGCTGATCGAATTGGGTTCAATCGCTTGAAAAGTTTTAACGCGCGAATCACGCTCGCAAGCTAGTCAGATAAAAATAGACTAATAAACTGGAATTAGTGAATCGTAACGTGAGAAGTTACGTTCATTATATGAAAAATATAAAATTTTGATGAACCATTTAAATAGGTGACAAGAGTTATATATCATCCGGATGAAGACGTCGTGATGACTGCATCGCCTGACACGACAATTCGCGTATGGAATGTTGGCACGAGTCAAACAACACTTTTGCTGAGGGCTCATGACGCCCCGGTGACCGGGCTTTCACTCCATCCAACGGGTGATTATCTGCTGAGCTCTTCGTTGGATCAACATTGGGCCTTCTCGGATATTCGTACTGGCAGATTACTCACTAAAGTAAGATTCTCAATAGCATCACCAAAACTTTTTTTTCCATATAGTCTACTTTATAAATAAAGTAAACGAACTAAAAAAAAAAGTTAAGGGTCTAACGATCCGTATCAAAAAAATGAGTCAATGAAATTTTCAGCTGATAATTTGAGTTCAATTAAAATATTGTTTTAAAACGCGCTTAAAATATTCCTCTCGCGCAGGGGCGTATTTTGATGGCGCCTGAATAGTCTGCGATTTGTGGAGAGTGCCGGCCACCAGCTGCCCAAAAAAGCACGGCTACAGAAACTTTGGTCTAACAACGAGTACAAACATTTTATAAAACACAAAACTCATTATATATCAGGTAGCTGGACCCGGAAGTCAACCATTAACCACAGCGCAATTTCATCCTGACGGTCTTATCTTCGGAACGGGCACTGCCGATTCTCAAGTGAAGATCTGGGACTTGAAGGAACAATCGAACGTTGCAAATTTTCCGGGTCATTCTGGCCCGATAAGCGCCATCAGTTTCTCCGAAAACGGTTACTACTTGGCCACAGCTGCCGAAGATTCGTGCATAAAACTGTGGGATTTGCGTAAATTGAAGAATTTCAAGACTTTACAGTTGGACGATGGATACGAGGTCAAGGATCTTTGTTTCGATCAAAGCGGCACATATCTTGCAGTCGCTGGATCGGATGTTAGGTGAGTTACAGTTTCGTTCTAAAATCTAATACTTCAGAGTATCAGATTTTATTCTATTGCGGAATTTATATATGGCTACTGACATTCCCATTTTTTTATACATTTTTATTATAGTTTATTTTTATTATGTTCGTGCACATTCATTTAAGTCTCGAAATTACCTCAATTCATCAAAAACGTCTGGACACGATGTAACTTAAAAAAATTGAATTTTTGCATAAATTTTGCCGTATTTACTGTTGAACAAAGTCTACATCTAGATATTTATGTACATTAAAACTTTCACAGTTACTTCATTTTGTTACTCTGGAGGCCGTCAGCTTCACTTCTAGAACTAAAAATGCCGTAACTCGTAAAATTTGTAATTTTTTTTACCTGACATTTAAGTTACGTATTTAGTTCATCATTTAAAACAATCTATATTTTCCCAAATTCGAACAATCAAATACGCTTAAAAATTTCTTTATACTTCATCTATCAAAAACATGTTCGTATGTTCGTTTAAATTTTTATTTGAGCCACATGACAAAATAAAGTCTTCCACCAACATTATCGATAACTGTTAAGTGGCTTTGCGTATGCATTCTTATCCAAAAGCTACATTCAAAGAAAATTGATTATACGTCCAAATTACCAGTTTCACAAGCATTTTCGTCACCGGAAATGAATAAAAAGAGAAGAAATTTATTAAGAAATCGCATGTATTTAAGGAGATCAGCGATGATTATTTATAACAAAAAACAGAAATTTTGCAATATTTGGAAATCAAATAATTTTAACTACTTTCAAAATTTTTTAAATTTGCTTATGTGCACCATTGAAAAATACTAATATTTTTCAGTTTCTTAATCAATTCTGATGCATAGATATTATCGTCACATCTACTTTTTTGACGAGATCGCATACTATAAAGCATTATTCTGAAGTCTGTACTTATTTATAATTTATTCGTATTTAAAATAATATATATATATATTTTTTTTTCAGAGTGTATCTGTGCAAACAGTGGCAAGAGTTGAAGATCTTGAACGATCATACTGCAACTGCGACTGGTGTACGTTTTGGAAAGCACGCACAGTACATCGCCTCGACCAGTATGGACAGAACCCTCAAATTGTACGGTCTTTCATGAGTACAGGAGAGTTACAAAAATTGATTATCCTGATAATTTTCAACAGAGGTTCACCTCTTCGAAACTACTAAACGGTCGATCGGTCGTTCAATGGACGCGAAAAGCTTTTTCAAGTGAAATCAATTTTTTTTAAATCCTTAAGCCGCCGAATGTATTTTATCGTCGTTTAACGATTCGCAGGCATCTTTCTCCGCTGTTGTCGTAGAATGAGAAATATTAAACTCATGGGGGTAGCTCGAAAACCTGAGGATCCTTGACGAATGAAACATTTTTTTATAGAATATGAACTGATGCAAAAACACAATTAAAAAAAAATCAATAAATGATGCGAAGACATTCATTTCCGTTTTACAACCTGCCAATTGTACATCCCATTCATCAATTACAGTTATTAAAAATTTAAACTCGTATTTATTCCAGTACATCTCATTCACAGATCCACAGTTTGGATCCTCATTACCTGCGCACCACTCAAGCGTACGGTTGCTATTGGTTTATATACGCTATTAAATTCAAGTTAAAAAGCGCTTTGCTTCGAGTTAGCTCTAATCACTGATCTCTACACAGTACAATCCACAGTTTGGATCCTCATTACCTGCGCACCGCTCAAGCGTACGCTTGCTATTGGTTCATATACGCTATTAAATTCGAGTTAAAGAGCGCTTCGACCAATCGGAAGTCTGGAAACAACAGCACACCAGCGCCGCGCTCTGGTAATGTGGAATCCAGAGTTAGCTCTAGAAACAGCTGTGTTTAGTCCCCTCCACCTATGAGTAAATATGATCAGTCAGGCTGCAAGGGGAACGCAGGTCTTTCAAAAGGCTTAAGGCATCCACGGAGACAACACATTTTCCGGAGCCAGCCCCAACACATAATAATAATAATAACATTTAACGCAAAATGACGTCGCCCGCTCGTGCAGCAGCTCGCCAGGTCAAACCGCTTTTATCACTCGATCAGCCTGAAGCCAGACGAAGAGTTTTGAATTTGTACCGAGCATGGTATCGTCAAATTCCTTACATACGTAAGTAAGACTTTGTAACCTAAAAAGATTTTTCGTAAATAGAAAAAAAAATATTCTAGTTTTCTAACCTTAAAAACATTTAACTTGAAATGTTTTATGGAATGTAACAAACACAAATACATTTGGATACTAATATATGACATATTAGAGTGGCATTATTTTATCATCCTTAAACCGTTGAGTTTATCCTTCTAATTAAATTATCCCTTTAATCATCCATTAGCGACGTTATATTTAGGCTGTTATGTAAAGTTTGGATTATTTACATCAATTTAAGGTAGTACAGCAGCAAAGCATCTTATACTCGACCCTTAATTTTTTTTTTAATAAAGTGCAAGAGTTGATGACACTGTTGATTGAAGACTGAAAAAAAAGGATTATTAAGGTGCTTGGTTACTTTTCTGTTGCCTTCTAGAAAAGCAGGTGACAATTCATAAACAGATTCAATTTTCAGAGTATTTGCATTAAAGTATTTTCCTAATTTAGGGTATGGATAATTTTTTTTTTCTTCCTACAACTAAATCAACTCCAAATAGTTGAAAAGTAATTCAACTAAATTGTTCGCTTTTTACCTCAACTCTTAAACTATTATTTTTTTATGCTTAGGCCATTGAATTTATCCTCATAACTAAAAATTACTCTCTTAATCGTCCATCATCGTTAAGATCTGCTCTGAATATATTTACTGCATTTAATAATGATTTTTGCAATATTTCGATGACCCAATGAAGTAGCATTGGAGATATAACTTTGGCTACTCGCTGATATGTTGATCGCTACCTTAATGACTAATATTTGTCATTCCATACCATTGTGACATCATTAAGCCAAATTATATTTTTTATCCCAGTTGTAAGATTTTTTATGTTCATTTTGCAGTTATGGAGTATGATATTTCGAAGACCGAACTAGAAGTGAAGAATAAAATTCGTGAAGAATTTCTGCGACACAAAGATGTTAAAGATATCAGAATTGTCGATATGCTTGTGATCAAGGTAAATCCACATAATTTTATATTATTTAATTTGACAGAGAACTTTGGAGCATGAATGGAAAATATAAAATTGCGAATTGACCTTTCTCTCAATACTTTTGTGTAATTAATTCCATGAAGGGACAAATGGAGCTCCAAGAAACTGTTAATCTTTGGAAAAACAAGGGAAATCTCATGTACTGGTTCAAGGACACGGTGGAGAAAAAACCAACAGATTTTGTGTCAAAATTTTTAGCTGGTCATGATTAATTCCGGTAATTGTCCCTCAATACTGGTAGTATATGCCTAGATAATCTTTGCTTGCCATCCTGCCGCTTATAAAGCGACACGATGTGGATTCTTTATCAATATGTGTAAAAAAAAAAGGAACAAAAATAAATTGTATATATATATATATAAACGTTAACCATATGAAATATCTATTATTTTCTGGTACCAAATAATAAATCTTACCCTCGAGATAAGTCGACAATTTCATCTTTTTCCCTTTTCTTTTATTACAACAAGAATATCAGTTACAAAAAAAAAAAAAAAAGAAAAAAAAAGAAATTTAATAAATTCTCAATATACTCTATTACATAAGACAATATTTTTTTCTAATTTACATAGATCATCTGTACATCGATATATTATTATTCAGTTATATACATTTGACATCGTTGTGATATATTACTAAGCACCTTAGGTACAATCTAGTTCACTTTTCACAGCCATACAGACAATTTGCTTTCCCTCAGTGAACAAGTTATATAGATTACATATACATGATTGATATTACACAGTCCCGAGCAAAGTGGCAATGGAACGATATGTGATGTGTTTGTCATTTATTTTGTGAAAATTGCGAATTTTTTATCAACGAGATCTCGTGTCCGTTTCATTTTGGTTAAGACGATCCTCCATTATTTTCATATAATTTTTTTCTTTCTTAATTCCTTCGGAAGCATTTGATATCGTATATTTTTATCTTTATCACCCGCAACACGCACTCGTGGTATAAAAATCCTCGGAGCACATAAACATTAATGCACGCGTATACACATATAGCAACACTTGGCATCATTCACTCGGAAAATAGCACGCGTTCTCCTCTTGGCACCTCCGGACAAGTCATACATATCGAAACTCGGTAAGCCTTACGAGCATTTATTTATCATATCGAATACGATTTATAAAATATCTAAGTATTAAAAAATATACACTGTCGGTAACTTTCATATACATAAATTGCACAGACCTAAACTTCGAGAAGAATTTAAAAAATAATAATAATAATAATAAAAAAAAATGGCAACGAAAAAAGAATCGTGCTCACGACTCATTATCAATGTTGCAATATGCTCCGTTATACCGTACACGATTGTTTAGTTTACCAGTTAACCAAGAATCTCGTTAAATTTATGATTACTTTTTCGTAACTTTTCGTTTCTTTTCAATGGATCGCTCTTCGAGAAGTTGGACAATTGAGGAAAGTTTATTTCGCGATATATTGATCGATGCACATTTAACCCTAACGGTAAAATAAAAATTCACAGGCACAAAAATTAAGGACATATCAATGTCAATGTGATGTGGAAGAAATTCTTTGTGTTTCGCTCCCCCTTAAGCACCACTAATGTGCTATCTCTATCGCACCCGTATGCTCTTTACACGACTGTAAAAAAAGAAATGGAAATACAAAGACACTGTGATCGGTTAAATATCGTTTGTATCCGCTGAAGAATATATTTCAAATCGGACTCTAGTATCGTGAAGCAATTCAAAATCATCAGATTTGAAAAAAAAAATAGACCTTTGTTTTATAGAAAATTTTAAAAGTAATACGCGAATTACGATCGCCCGTGTTAATAAATCCTGTATCATATTTCCATGAGTACTTCAGAGAAAAAAGAACATGCAGCTTCGTCCATTTCCGGTAATTCCGAGGAAACATCGCCGCCATTTTCATCAAGTCTTATTTATATCGAATTTGCTTTGTTTTTAGTCTGTTTTAGGTTAGTTATTCTCGGATAAAATGAATAATGACGTTTAAAGTTTCAAACGATGCTCTCTCTCTCGGACTGCATGTCGTAACCAGCGATGACTCCTCTCCTCAGAGAGACATCGCTATTGCGCAATCCGTTGCCGTTGAACAAATTAACGAGCCAACTTCTGATTGAATTTCTTGCCGATGATTTTTTATCCGGTACATTATCCGTACCGTCTGTTGGCGCGACTTGGTCAAGTGACCGCCATCTTTTAACGGTCACAGCTTCACCGGCACAAATATTTTCATCCCCCAACAAGGGTGTTTCCGCCTCGTTTATTGAATTATCGACGCGCGAAACGATTATTATATTACCATTCGGATAATTATTGTTCAACACTTTACCCTTTAAATTAGTCCTTGAATCTGTTGCCGTGCACTTGTCGCAATTTTCCAACGACCGAAAACTCTTCTTTGGCTCCTTCCAGCGGAGCTGCGGAGATTCAAATTTCTTACCAGACGGATCGATGGGAAATGGATCGAGAGATCGAGATTCTCGTATTATCGGCTGAGCCGGATAATCGCTCGTCGTCGATGACGATGCTATCGTCGAGAGAACGCGCGAATTTTTTCGATGTTTTGCTCTTGTATCGAGAAATAGATCGTCCAGCGCAAGTTTTATATTTGCAGCTCGATCCTCGGCTTCCTCGCGTATCGTTACGTTCTCGAGGGTCGTCTTGGACACGCTGTCCATCACATAAAGGGGACCTCTGTCAATTTTTCCGAGCCGCAAAGCATGCTGCACTGGACTAGAACCGCCACACTGAGAGGCAGAGTCCTCTGGCACGGGCTTTGGCACGCTCGATTGTCTGCGACTCCCCGCCCCGAGACCACCCAATAACGAGGCTTGTCGTGAATCGGAGTTCAGTTTTGGGCTTCTTCGGGGACGACAGAACAATGGTGGAAGATCACCAATGTCGACCTAAAAAAATGTAAGGATCATTTATACTTTGCAAAATGTCATGAACCGCTAAATTGACGGGTTAAACCTTAAGGCTCACTACGCACATCCTTTTTTTAGAGCTTAAATTGCGATAATAAAAGTTGCAGTAACAGAAAACAGGTTGAGCGCTGCACATCTACTTGTGCAGCAGTCAATCAGTTTTCTATTACTATGGACCGCAATTGAGGCCGCCGCATTTTTGGCCCAACTAAATGTGCACCGCTCAATCTGTTTTTTAGTTAATTCAGCTTCTATTATCGCAGTTTAAGCTCTAAAAAAAATTGAAAGTTTCATAAAAGTTTCATGAGCCGCCGGCTTGACGGGTCAATCGTCTTAAGGATCGCTATGCACATTCGTTTTTTTTTTATGTGCGGTGACTGAAATTGCGGTCCGATGTAATAAGAAAACAGATTGAGTGGAGCTTCTATTAAGGGAGTTGATACTCTAAAATAAAATTTAAAATCTTAAAAAAAAAATTAACCAGGTTTAAGCCTCGTCGGAGGAAACGGGCGTTAGCCAGACACAGAAGAAACGTCCTTATCGATTTGTAATTAATATAATTTTGTTCATTTGTTGAGAAATCTTTTACTTCCGGCCACTGGCTTCACTTTAAACTTAAGGAATAAAATCTATTTTTTTTTCAAGCTTCCCATAGCTAAGTTAGAAATGACTCGTTTTGAGAGATTTGTCATAATAACATGAGTCACCTCTTCAATCGGCGCAATTTGCATTAAAAAAACTAACCTCTCGCTTTTGTATGGCTCTTTCGTTAGCTCCTACGAGCCAATAAGTCTTCACGTCACCTTTCCCTTTCATTTTTACCAGTCCTCGTTCCTCGACAGCGTAACCACCGACTTTGTCCAAGGCATCTTTGCATTGGCCACTTATATGTATTCGCAATGGCTCACCATTTGACTCCATCCGTGAGGCTGTATTCACTGTATCTCCAAAAAGACAGTATCTGGGCATTGTCAGGCCCACAACACCAGCTACTACAGGACCTGATGTTATGTAAAAAAAAGAAAAAAAGTTTATCACATTTTTTTTTCCCCAAAAAGCATTCTCATATGGCGAAGGAAAAAAAAACAATGAAAAATCTTTTACCTGTATGAATTCCGATTCGTAGCTTGAGCGTTTCCTGGGGCCTGTGAGCTATCGTGTGCATTTTTACCGCGTTCAAAAGTTCCAGGGACATTGAGGCTATTTCTCCGGCATGTCTATGACCATTTTTTATCGGCAGCCCTGAAACCTGAGAGAAAAAAAATCTTTATGGTTACTTCGTAAAATCTTCGGCAAACAAGAACCACTCAAATATGTATGTAACTTATGAATTTCGCAATATTTAAAATCAAATGTATCTTTCGCACGATTTGCACTCTAGATTAATTTTTCGAGCAGACGAGTAATCTCTTCAACGAGCATTTACACGAAATCGAATGACGATGGTATTTTTTTTTGTTTTTCTAACGAATAATTAAAGAAAAAGCTTTATTTTTATAAATCTTATCATACGACTTACCACCATGTAGGCATCTCCGATTGTTTCAACTTTGTACACATCGTAACCTTTTATTATGCGATCGAAAAGGGTGTAAAGATCATTCAGAAAATTCACGACCTGTTGTAATAAATAAAATAAAGATAGATCACTCGTTTTTTTCTTTCTCATGAAGGAGAATAAATTTTTTGAACATTTTTTAAATAAACGTTCGTACTTGGAAAGGAGTGCTTTCCGCTGACATTGCGGTGAATCCGACAATGTCACTAAAGTATATTGTGACCAGATCAAAAGCTTCAGGCTCCACACCGATGCCGTTCGTCAAACAATTGGCAACGGGTCTGAAAATTATAGAAAAAATTAAAAAATTGTACACTTATTTAGCCATTGCTGAAGTGACTTAACGATCGCTTCAAATCGAGATCATATATCGAAGTTGTTTCAATTCCTGTTGAATCTTTGATAAATTTATTCTTACAAGGCCTTGTAAGAAGTAAACCCCATTCGCGATACAGAAGTCATATTTCCGATCTATGGTTCGGTCGTATTCGTAGTTATTTATCGTACAATTATTCCCGAAAAATGCAATTATTTACACGATTCACGACAGAAATTCTTCCAAACTTCGTATCTACAAATCTCACAAAATAGTGCAATGGCTTTTAGAAATTTCAATTTTATTCAAACTAATTATACAGTGCAATTTGCCCTTTTTTTTTTAAGGCCGCCAACAATTTCAACCGGATGGATCAAAAGTCAGCAATAAAAAATAATTTTTTCATGTTCGTTTTTGCACGTAGATGATCTGATCAAATAGTACCATGGCTTTAAAATGTAGACCCCTTAATGGCTGATTTTTTCACCACTGAACAAAAGTTATCTGCTGGATATCCTATACGAAAAGCATGGATTATCGGGCGGATTGTAGACCCCTTAATGGGTGATTTTGTCACCGCTGAATAAAAGTTATCTGCTGGATATCCGATACGAAGAGCATGGGTTATCCGGCGGATAACTGTATCTGCCAGATAAAAGACGGTGAAGAAATCGGGCATAAACCAGCCATAACTGTATCTGCCAGATAAACCCGGATGAAGAAATCAGGCATAAGTTTAACCGAGCAAAAAAATACAGTAGAATTTCGGTTGAGTTCTGAGCCTTGATCGACCAAAGACCAAGAAACTTCAAGTTGGATGGACGCAAAAAAATTGTGGATTTTTTTTTGAAATTTTATATTGCTTGCCTTTAATTCGAAAATTCAAATAAATACTAACTCAGGTAACATTCTGTGCAGGAGATCCTCCGTTTTTTGTTTTTCCTCAAAGAGAAGGCGCGTACGCTCACTGACTAGATCCTCGAGGTTGTTGGCGTACTTCTCCATCATATCCATCATTTGGTCCATTATGTTACGATGACGGCCGGCCTTCATTTTTTTCAACCTGGTCCTGATCATTTTGAAGTCGGGCCTTAGCTCTGGGCCCTCGGCCCAACAGTCATTTATTGTGCTTACGATGTACTCAGCACAGTCAGCTTCGGATTCCGAAAGTATGTCTACGTTTGGCCTGAACGGCAATTCACCATCTTCTGGATACCTCTTTACTCTGTCTATGATATCTGCAATTGAAATTCTACGATTTTACAGAGACATCCTTGATAACCGATCGTAGTGACCAGCCGCAAAATGGAAATAAAGCGCGGAAAAATTATCCATCATGAAATTTCCAAGTCTGTGACAGGGTGATGTGAGATAATTGAAAAAGAATAATTTCGAAGAATTCAAATGTTCAAAGGGTTTGATTGAACCCCTGCGGCGTTTTTTTTTCCTAATGCCGACACGGACCACGAAATGATATTATGTGATTAAAAAAAAAAAGGAATAAACACTCTCATATAAAACTAGAATTATTATGCCGCATCATCGATACTATGTAGGCAAAATAAGTTAATAAAGTAGTGTTAGTTAGTAAAGTAGTACAGTAGCTTCGTGAAAGACAATTAATGAAGTCGAAGAAAACTTATTGAGATCCTATCGGGGTTCAAATTCCTAGAACTGGCGAATCAATGATCTCGAAGCAAATCTAATTGTAGCGATTTTTTCCGATAACAACGAAATAACGATTTTCTAGTTATTTGTAACGACTATGTAATATCTTTAACAGCAGTTTCGTACCATTTATCAAATAATAAATTTGAAAAGTCCTGAACAAGTACAATAATGTACTTGAGGACTGAAATGGAAAAAAAAAACTATTTTGTTTCTATACAAAGCAACTATTTTTGGTTTGGATTAGCCATTTGATTATTACAATTCGAAAATGAGCAGTTAAGTATTGGAAAAAAAAATTACCTTTGGGTTCCAAATTGACTCCACCGTACGGTCCCTTGCGACCGATCATCTCGAATAGAATTATGGCGAACGAATATATATCTCCTTCCTGAGTACCTTGTATGGGGGCGTTGGGATTCCGCAACAGCTCCGGGGCTTTCCAAAACAAGTCTGCGAGTGTGTAAATTATATTTTGTTTATGAATTACAGAGTGAAAATATGGTATGGATATTTGCCATTTTACAATTGACTGCTCGATGCTTACTTCGGTAATACTGATGTTCACCGATGCTGTCGGACTCGGCGCAATGGCGCATATCGTGAAGGCCAAAATCGGAGACTTGAAGTACCCATCGTGACGTAACCACGCAATTGGAAGACTTTAGATTACCATGGCAGACTAGCACGGACGACTCGTGAATGTAAAGCATACCCTTTTTTTTCATAAACACAACAAATGACAAAAATTATATTTACCAAAAAATTAATGGTGATCAAATGTGAAATTATTTACTGATATTTCAATTTAAAACTAATAAATGTTTCACTTCATTTACTAATAAATCCAATGAAGATATTTATGATATTTTTTGTTTTTTTCACAATTGATAAACTAAATATAATTTTTTAAATAATGGTTTTTATTAATAAAATATACTTGAGAAAATGTGGAAAAAAAATTGCATGTCATTTTCACACTGCCAGAAAACAATTAAATCGGTAAGACCTGAGCTATTGTTTGGCGGTTTCTCGAACAAAAGTCGAGAATAAAATAATTCGCCAAAGAATAACGGAGTTCGCGGTTTTCTTGTTTTGTCCGAAAAGTTAATCTCTTGGGAGAATTTTGGGAAGGGAGGCAGCTTTTTCCCTCGCACTCATAATGGCTTGCCCAGAAACTGTTTTACCGATAGAGGCGTAGCACATCACGTTAAGACTTTTAGATAAAATTGATCTGCCGGATATCTTGTATTTTTGGTGCACGCTATCCGGAGGATAAAATTCACTCAAAGGTCGAACAATCGGCCTTAAAAGGAAAATATTATTTTTATTCTCACCTTAATGAGATCATGAACTAGTGACGCTATGAACATATCGTCCAACTTAATGTCCTCGTTTTCGATGATGTCCTGAAATGCAAAAATATAGCTGTGTTGAAGGAAAAATGCAATGTTGGTGTTTCATTTTAGTTCATAAAGTTCGAATATTCTGCATATATAAAAATGGCTTAAATTATATAGAAATTTTTATGATAACAAATTGACAGTTTCTACATCGACACAATAAAAATGTCGCTCTAACATTTTTTTTTGACAAAATGAGACAATTCTCGATCGATTAAAAAATGGTCAGAAAATGATAAAAGTTTCTCAGCCATTTACTCAGAGCTTCCCGAGATATATTGGCAGTCAATAATACTCACGTAAAGACTTCCTTTGGCACAATAATCGGTAATTAAAAGAATTCTCATGGGCTCCACGCAAGCTCCAATGAATGAGTTGAGATTTCCGTGTCTTATTTCACGCAAAATTCGCATCTCTTTCATAACATCGCGCGAGATGTCTTTTTTCTTTGAGAATTTGAGCTCCTTTATACGGACAACGACACCGTGGTAATGCCCCGTTTGTGCGAAAACTTGACCACCACATCTCGACTCGTACGACATTGCGCTAACTAAACTTAACTATTGGAAAACAAAAGAAGAAACATTATAAACTTAATTAAACCAACAAAATCATTTAATGAAAGGATTAAGAGTTGTCGGGATATAATTGAGGCAAAAAAATGAAATATTTCATTTAAAGCACAAAGGACAAAAGTAAAAATATAATGAGATTTATAATAAATTATTTGAATACATCATTTTCGACGCTGATAAGTTTGTTGCAATTTGATAATTTTTTATAATCCTTGTGCTTTGGAGTAATATTTATCTCTTGCACAAATGTTGCAGGAAAAACCGTATTGTCATTTCATGCAAGAAATATTTTTTAAACAAGTGTACGAGAAATGCTTAATAAATGGAATCAAATTTAGTCTATATATTTTGAGTAATTTTTTCGCCAGTAAATGGAATGATTGATGGAAAATTAAATGATGTTATTTGTTGATACATTTGACAACCAATAGCTTGATCGTGAAATAATTGGCCAATGTAAACCCATTTGTAATTCGGGATTAATTATTTCCGAGGGATCGCACTAACCTTACTAGGGGAGGACATGAGGTTATCGAGATGCGGATATCCGTGTATCTCGCTGGGATCGATTTTCCACAGTAGGCCTTCGATTTCTTGTTCGATTTTCCATCTCCTGTATATGCTCATTGTGATTACCGCAGCACAAAAGAGTAAAACAGCCAGTATACCAGCAGCTACGATACTTCGAAGATGCGTGTCGTCCTTGGGACAATGCTCGTTCAAAAAACCGCAGCCTGGCTCTGCTTCCGGTTTATTTTTACCTGGCCAATCCATCGACTCGGACGGTCTGTAAACCTGTGAAAATTCAACGATACTCTTTTCGTTTTTCACACGATGTTTACATTGTAAATCATCTGGACAAAATCACATCGATCATATTAAATGGTAAAACAAACTTTTTTTTTTGGTTTTTTTTATTCATTATCCCGCCATTTTCGTTAACTCTCACGGAGATTAAATAGAATTGTGAATAAATGGAAAATATTCTGGACAAACTCATTATGAATAGTGCGCGATGAACGAAAATATTGTCGGGGTCTCATTTTCCCGCCTGTGCCACCTGCTTGTACCAGCATCCACTGCTTGCTTGATTGCTTATTTATTTTTATGTTATTTGTACAAGCCTGCTAGTCCTAATATTTCCCTTGTCCCAATATCTTCCAAGTCCCAATATTTCCCTCCTCCCAATATCTTATAAGTACCAAAGTCGCCCCCCCCCCCCGTCTGAAATCCAACAACACCCCGATTGGTACAGCATTGAATCTCATTAGCCCAAAGTGTTTTTGAGAATTTCGTCAGATTTTTTACCCAAATTTATGCAGTTACGGTCTAACATATAAATGATTGTGGCACTCCTGATACGCGACTAAATCAAAAGTCACGAATGCAACCGAGTTAAACCGGATACGATTTTCGTTTGTTCTTAAATTTTATGATTATAAATGGAAAAATAAATAAAAACAAATGAAAATATAAATAATATTATGAATGTGTGTTTTAAATAAAGTATTTTGTCTCTTATTGATGGGCAACAAAGTACGTTGTGAGGTCATTCGTTTGAATGCCATTTTATCGCTGAAAAATATTTATTACGACCCCCTTACCCCCTTTCCAGCTCCCGTGCCATCCTCATCGAGGCGCTCAATAATGGTTTTGAGACGATTATTAACGGACGATTAGAAGGAAGGACGAGAGAAAGAAAAGAAAAAATATTCAATTCCTTGCTAAATTAGCTCAAATATATAAATGAAACTTCTTCTCTCATGTATGGATTCACACAAATGTTGTTAACAACTCACTCACTAGTGTTTCACCCTGCTGAAATTGTCCGACCGGCTTCATCTGGAAGTCGCACGAGAAGTTGTTAAATCGAAAGCGATCTTTCTTAAGCGCGAGAACGGAGAAATTACCCTCGGAATCGCCGAATTTGTCAATCTTGATCGTAGCACCGCTCACGCCTACGAACAATCGGTCGGGTGTGTCCTGTGACATTCGTGATCCAGGAGAGAAAACTAGCGGCTTAATTCGGCCAATAAAAATAATTTATTCATAGACTCACTCTGATACACATGCTTCCTTATTATTGTCTCAATTATTTGAGTCCCGTTACTCGTTATTTCCTCCAGTGATTGATCCGGTTGTTCGCGCAACAATTGATCCAATGCGTCTGCGTACAACATCACCGAGTCGTACAGGTAAGCAGCGTGAATAGAGACGTACTAAAAAAGATTTGAAAAAAAAAAAAAAAAAAACAAGTCGAGTAATTAATAAAAAGACTCGAAGAATGGGCCATAGGGGCGTGTGATGATTTCTACGACTCAGCAAATGGAAGTAAAATGTCACAATTTCTAGATCTTCTTTTATCAAATAACGGCCTTTATCTTATATATTTTTTCAAATATATTTCGAACTATAATCTGAAGAATATAAAATATATATCATTTTAAGGGAAGATGTGAAAGAATTTTATGTCGTTCTTTCTTACTCCTCCATGGTCGCCTATAGCGTTATCTCTCTCACACTCACATGGACTGTTTAACACCACCTTACGCATACTCGATATCAATCTCACATAAAAACTAAATGACATTATACCTTTTCGTACTTCTTGAGCAGTTCCGGAATCCCAAACTTGAACGGTTCTTTGCTACTGTAATCGCGCACTTTCTTCGTAAATTCCTCGTAATTTTGCGTGGGTGGTGTCGAAGCGACGACCATCAACGAACGTGCACGTTTCAGAAAGTCTTTTGGTTCGAGACAATTCTTCAACTTGTCAAAGTGATCCGGCTCTAAAATTTTACGAGTCGAGACTTTGAGTTGTAAATCTGAAAACTCGTTTAAATGGCGAAGCAAAGAGCGATCAAAAGAATATAAAGAGACAAAAAAATGAGACAAATAAATATTTTGAGAAAATGAGCTGCGAGGGCAAGGGCGAAAATACCGACTCCATAAGTACTTCTGTGCTTCTCGGGGCGAGTACGTCATCATGTCCACGTGTATCACCATATACTCTCCGTGGTCCAGTAGCCTTTGATTTTGCATTGAATTCATCATGTCAATGAGGGACATTGGAGTACCCAGGAAGATGTAAACTACGAACAAAAATACAAATTAATATAACGATATTTATGAATAATGTATTACTTTTGAATCGCCATCATATTATAATTTAAAAAAATCGAATTAATGGATTCGTAAAATAGTCCATTCGATTCACTATAGTCAAATATTCGCTACTTCTAAAAGTTCTTTCGTACAAGTTTGAGAACCATATTACCGATTGGGATAAAGGCCGAGTCTGTTACTTGTTTTTTAATAAACGAATCACATGATCGATTCATTTCTATTATTAGTTTTTCAATCGACGAATCATATGATCGATTTTTTTTGGAAGAAAAGTATTGAGATAAGATTTTTATGTTTTTTTAATACCAAAAGCCTGACAGCACAAATACATCGTTAATAATATTTTTCTGCTTCAACGTTCAAGTATCAGCGTCGGCTAAATTGGCCACCCTTTTAATGCTGGCGTTAATTAATTAATTAATTAATATACTTGCGCGTACTCGATTGCGACAGGACTATAGTAATTTCGTCCTGCGTCAGTTTGGGGTAAAGTCGAGGATTTTGGGTAAAAAAAAAAATAATAAATAAATAAAAAATTGACTCACTTCGAGTCATGTTTTTGGTCTCCTGTATGAGTTGAAACCAGACGCTGACTTGGCAGCAAGGCAAACGTTCCTCACAACAGGTGTGCCTGTCCTCAACCGTTCTGTAGTGATTAACGGTAAGATTGTGCTTTACAGCTTGTTCCTCGAGCGAGCGTGCGACGGTTGACCAGGCACTTTCGGTGATGATGGTGAATTTGTTCCATCCATAATGAAGCAGCAAAGCGATTACGGATTTCGTTACTTGAGTATCAGGAGGTTCAGTTCTAGCAAAAGTTGGCACCGTCGAGGCCTTGTAATCTGAACATTTCTGCAACATTTTTAAATAAAGCGCGAGTTTAAATATTGGCTATTTGTATTTTTTTTTTATTTTCCACAGAGGAAAAAAAAAGAGAAAAAGAAAGAAGAGAAAGTATAATCTACTTTGCATTATAACCCTCGGTTGACAATTCAATTTTTCAAGCATTATACACACTGTAAACAAATAAAAATTATCATACAGCATTTAGACAGTTTAAGTGAACCTGAATTAGTCCAGGGAACAAAGGCTGAAAACGGGTCGTTTCATTATACAATTTCAGAATCAAAAAAGAGCTTTTTAGTTTACGTGAACATAAATGTCTCAATTGAGCGTGAAGCGAAAGTGTTCGCTTAAACAAGCTGATTGTGTAAAGAAGTGAGTTTAAAAAAATTGACCACTCTACATCACAAATTATTTGCTCTGAGAATGAGAGATTTGCGAATAGACGCCGATCTTTTGTCTTCAGATACTTTGATTTGGATATTTTGTTACGAAAACCATCAAATACTCGTGACATCAATATTACGCTTTTGCCGGGAGTAATTCCGCTTTTACTAAACTTTACTGATCGAGCGAAATAAACAATACAGACATTTTGGTGTTGGGGTGACTCCATTAATTACGCAATCAATTTTATTTCTCAATCGCTCGTCATCTGTTACACGTCTTTCGGTCATCAAGTTTATCACTTGACTCTCAATTCATTCGATCGGCATGGAGTTAATCATTCGTTCGTTTGGCCCTTATCAACCGTTAGCTATGGGTCGTTTTCCTGATAATCATAACAATATAAATAGTACCACGAGGGGCCTTAAGATAGCAGCGGGTGGGAACAGATCTCCGCCCAGCCATTTATCGCTATCTGACTCTCTCTGTTAACTCTTCCTCGTACCGATGCTTGCATACAATTGCCGACATGCACTCATTACCATATAAATTAATCGAAACGTTGAAGGAAAAGCTTTTCACTACCATCAGTCTAACTCGCAATCCACCGATCAAGCGGCAACAGTCACGCGATGTTCAAAAAATGGAACACAAATCAATCATCCCTAACCCTAGCATTTGATACCATTGGGTTTTTGAATTTTTATATGAAAAACATAATTTTCCCCATTTTCGACTTATTCCAACAGAATCATTTTTTTTATTTTTTTTAAATTAAAAATCGTTGCAAATACTTTGTTGTAATGCAAAAGAATCTGAAAAATTCGATGAGAAAAAAAATGTACTCATAAAAGTCATGAAAGAGGAGCGGATTGACCAACTTAAAATGAAGCCGGTATTAAGAGCTGTGAATGTAAAAGTAGTTTGCAACGTCGAAAGTAATGTTTCCAGTCTAATTTTTTGGTTACATCGAAACGGTTACATCTTATCGCTCGCTTCGCCCCCAACAAATATCTGGCCGAGAGTAATTCGGTCTGATTGTGAGTGTAACGGAAACGTGTGAGAAGAAGTGACGTCATTAAGCTGAAGACAGTCGTTTGGCGCGCTCCAGAGATGGCGCCCGTTGCGGATATCATATATGCCTGCAATTGTCCTTGCGGCCAGAGTTGTTTGGAAAAGGGAATCAAACCGAGATTGGCATTAACGACTGGTTACGACTTACAATTAGTAAAGGCCATAACTATTCACAGCTAAGTACAACTGTCGTAAAAGTCGATAAACCCTGCCGCGTCAATGCCAGTCTCAGATCTTTTCTACAGGATTATGCTCGAACTCGCAAAAGTTGATAAACTCCTCTGCGTTAATGCCAATCTCGGATTGATGGACTTTTCTAAAAACGACTATGCCCGCAAGGACAATTGTGAAACCTGCACTTGGTGACTAACTTCAAACTACTCTTCTGATACGAGCAATCACTCCGCCATTAACGCAATTTGGTTAATGCCAATCTCGTAGTGATGCACTTTTCCAAATGACTATGCCCGCAAGGACAATTGTTAAACCCCTTCGGGACTAACTTCAAACTACTTTTTTGATTCAAGTGATCACTCCGGAATTAACGCAATTCGGGAGCAACGACACATACACATTTGATGATCTCACCATTATGCTCGTGTCTGTATTTCATCGTCGCATCTCCGGCAACGGTGGGTTTCATGTGGGAGCACCTTTAATGAGAGTTATAATTTTCTGGAAAGTATCGAAACTGACCCGCTCTATGGCGTCTTGTGTCCACCGGCGGCGACAAGCCTTGAGAGCCTTCGTGTCGTTACGCCGCGAAAAGGTGTGCTTTGGTCATTGCCGGCTAGCTGCTGGCACGTTATTCTTGGCCGTGGTCGGCTATATTTAGACGAGACCACCTTGAGAGAGTCCATGCGGGGCTACAGGGGCGGTGCTGACTCTCGCCTGGTATTCGCTTTTGCTGCCTACACTCCCCGACTCCCGATCGCTATATATACACACACACGTGAACGTCAATTGTGCAACTCAGCCACCTCGTGTATTGTTCATGAGGTCAAAAGGGTTTGTCTTCTACCTGATCTACCGTCCAAACGTTTCTTCTAAGGCTACGGGTATGCTCGTTTGTGCCATAACCTCGCGGAAAAAAAGCCAAAAAGCGTAAAGGCTTTTAGAATGGATTGGAAGGATTCAAGTGGGAAAGGCTCATGGAACCGATTTTTAGAGAATTTCGTAAAAGACTCCCGGAAGAATTGGTTTTGTATATTTGCTAGCAACGATCCAGATTCCAGGCAAGGTAAATTAATCCGATGATCAATTTGCCAGACCCATGTCGATACATGCGTCTAACAGATCCGGTTACCAATGTGTACATCCTGTTTATCGACTAATGTAGAAAAGGCTCATGGAGAAGATTCAATTTTCAGACAATTTTATAAAACATTGCCGGAATAATCGATTTTGTACACTTGCCAGCAACGATCCAGATTCCAGGCTCATGGAGCCGATTTTCAGAGAATTTCGTAAAAGACTCCGGGAAAAATTAGTTTTGTACACTTGCTGGCAACGATCCAGATTCCAGGCAAGGTAAATTAATCCGATGATCAATTTTCCAGACCCAGCTCGATACATGCGTCTAAGAGACATCCGGATACCGAAGGGTTCGTAAACTTTGAAGATCCTTCAATTATATTCCACCGATTAACCCTAAACTGATGCTGCGGGGCATAAATGCACCCCATTAGAATTTTTAAGTACGGTCCCTGGATAGCAGACGACATATTTGACTCAGAAGCCATAATTAGATTTCTTTCTGGGAGTAGAGCTGGTTAGAGAATCAATCGGTCAATATCATCTGCCCATCAAAACACATTAATTTATGTTATGATTTTCGTATTTTATTAGTGAAATCATCGTACGTTCTTTTTTAAAGTCTTCTATTTCAATCTGAAAGAATTTAAAGATTTCCGCTCTGGAACAGATGGTAGTATGGTTTTTGAGATGTTTGTTAAAAAAAAAAAAAAAACAAACAAAAACTCTCTCTATTTGTAAGCATTCATGGGGGTAAATGTGAAATATACGCATAAAACTTATTGATGAACGAATTTAGGCTCAGAATAACGGTTCGAAAGGTAATCGATCAGGTAATCTATTGGTTTTTCCTTCGGTAGCGAAAAACTCTCCTTTGCTGTATCGTTTTTTAAATCTGCTGCTGGTCCAAACGCAATAAAACATTTGATTGTTTGCTAACTGATGAATAAAAACATTTAGCGATCCTCCGAGTGGCACATCTGAACGAGCGGGAAATTCTTTAGAATTTGATTATAACAAAGTGATGGAAGGGAGAAAAGATAAAAGAATATGGATTGACTGATATACAATAAAATTTCAAATAAGTATAATAATAAAGATAAAATTGAGTATGAGTTAAGCAACTGTCTCGTGCGATGGTCAAATCTGTGAAGGAAGTATAAAAAAACAAACAAAAAATCTCCAGAATCGAAAAGAAAAACGAAAAATAAAACCTTTTTAAGTTATTCATTAAAAAATCTCAGTATTTTTTCATGCATCCTTTTTATCAATATTTTATTATAATCCGTTGCAATCGGATACATATCGTGGATCACCTAACGATGTCCCATCAGAGATGACACTCGAGTACAAAGGACCCATCGCTTTCCAGAGTCGAACAAGTGCCGTATAAATTTAATCAGTAAATTTTTTTAACGCAGAAATCATACGTATGCAGATAAATATAACGCTTTGTGAATCTGGTTTTTTGGTGTCACCCTGTATATAAACGACGAGCGTACTAGTAAAAAGGAAGGGAAGAACGCAACGCAACAGCACAGAAGAGGAAGAGAATAAAATACAACTGCGAACTGGTAGCTGGTAGCGACAGGGACGGTCGGATAGTGCGCCGCAACGGAGGGGCAGAGAGAAGATCGAAGAGCAGGGAGTGCGGTTTCGGCGTACACGAGCGTCGGCTTTCATTTATTCATAAATCAACAGCAAAGACTATTTATAGAACGCGGGCAAGTAGCGATAGTCGCGGGCGCTACGTATATATCCTTGAATGACGAAACCGCCAAATAGAATAATGCACACACGCTCTATACTGTCAGTAGTGTCAGTGCTGAGTGTGCTCAGACGACGAACACGATATGACGGGGCACGGAAAACTTGTTGATGGTACACATATGCTTTGGCAGATAGACCAGTTAAATAAAAGCTGGCATTTCTAATAAATGACTGGTGCATTAAAAACAGGGAATATTTTCAGAGTGACGTATATAATGGAAGATCCACGTACTTAAAAAAATAATAATAGTTAAAAAAAACATACAATTTTTTCACACAGCATGCACTTTCACGGTAAACGCTGCGAAAACGGCTACAAGTAGAGCAAAAATTGATAGGACCAATATTATAGAGCACAAAATTTCCTATAAATAAGTCACTATCGGCATTTTTCTATCTTAAATAGTTTGGCCGTGGGAAGGGCCTGAAAAAACATCTCAAAAATGCTCGATTTTCGATTTATATTTATTTTTGACATTTTAATCTTAATGGAAAAAATCATTTTTTTTTTTTAACAAGCATGGAATCTCGCCATGCCGATTTTTATCAACCCAAATGTGTTGTTAAATTTTTTCGAAATTTTGTCTTTTTTTAAATAGGGATGTAACTTTTGAATTAATCATGAGAGTGGAAAAGAACAAAATATAATGTTTTTGTTATTCATTCCTATAATAATGTTCATGTTTGACGATAATTCATTATTATTCTACCCTATGCGCACAGGCCGTAGTATAGGTGGCGACACAATATTGCCGGATAAACCTTTTCCATACCATATGAAAAACAGCACCTGATCCATACAAACTTTTGAGTTTAACGACTTTTTCCCTTATTCCAAGTAGTTCTAAAAATGCCTAAAAAATCGTGAATCTACTTTGAACTTTGTACAATAAATGCCCTTACTTCATTTTGGACAAAAATTAAGTTTAGTATCATTTAATTATCGAAGAATAATGAATAATTTGGGAGATAAATTGAATTGATCGGATACGTAAGACCCTTATGTTTGTAGGGTTAATGTAGTAAAGTTTTTAAAAACGATTATAAAACCCTCATTCGACTCGTGTGTTTGGTAGGAAAATCTCTGACGGATTATTGTTGGCATGGCATAGTTCATATCCTACGCGCCTATACCTGTAATTCTAAGCATTGATACATGTGTCTCGTTTTATGCCCATTGATGTTTCATGCGTGGTCCGAGAGTTGACTCGAGGGAACGAGTTGCGATATATATCGCGACTGGCAGTATTGCACATCGATTTAAACTTTCACGTAGGCGGGACGAGTGCCAGGTGGCCAAGATATCGCGATGCGTATTTCAGAGGTTAGCGAGTTGCAAGTGTTCCGATATCACTCGAGACTTTTTCGTATTTTTCACTCTTCTACACATTGCCTGTACGCTATCGTCACCAATACAAAAACGTATTACAATTCCGATTACCCCATCTATACCTGTACAGACTTTTCGAACATGCGTCAACTGTTATTTTATAAGTACGAAAAATCACGACGTTTTTATACGAACAAACGATCTTTCATTGAGTGTGTAAAGGAAAATAATAATAGACAGATTGACCATTATTGTTAGATTTTAAGTAATTGGCACTAAAATGGTGGGCATAGGCCAATATAAATGATATAAAGAAAAGTCTTAACTGACTAATCAACGCCCAGCCTAAACCATTGGACTTAGAGATCTGAAAATTGGGAAGGAAATTCCTCCTATAACGTAGACATCTACCAAGAAGGCATTTTACGAAATGTATTTCTTGCATAGATTGACAATTATTTGAGTTTAAGTGAGCTGGAAAGCTGTGGAATGGGAAGGGCACTCGTGGGCTACTTGTATTAAATTTTACTGGCAATAATGAAATCAGCGAAGCCGATATTTAGCTCGGCATAACGTACTAAAATGATTTTAGTTGATCTCGAAGAGAGTGGGATCGGTAGTCCAAAAAGAGGAGAAAAAAAAAATTTGCAGCATCTTCAGTTGTTGCATGCCATCTCGGGTGGTGGTTTCTCCGTGGGATCGCGACCCTGACCCTGTCGAGAGCCAAGCGAGCTGGCATTATTCGATTCGAAGCGGAACGAGATAACGTGGGCGTGCAAGAACCACGTGGGAACTTCACCGGAGGGCAACGGGGGTGACCCGGTCCACACCGATCTTCGGTTTTGGCTTATTCTTTTTTTTTCTCTCTCTATTGCTCAACTGGTTATCCCCTCATTGGCCATGTTACTACATGAACCTTTTTTTTTAGTGACTCTTTTCCTTCATTATTTATAACCAACTTTTCTTTCATATTAATCGCTTAACATTCTTATGACGAAAACAATTTTTTTTGTGTTACAAATTTTGAAATAATAACGGTAATATATTAAGTATGGTTAGAATTATAATGATAAAGATGGTCTAATCGGTATTCACGATTATTCAATCATCAGATTATTCAATCAAAATACAATGTAGATTCTGCTTCATCACTTCCATCTATAAAACTAATTGACCTTTGTTCAAGCCAAAGCTATTTTGGGTGTCGGCTCTCGGGACAAAAAACTTTGTTGTTTTATCCCAGTATTTGGGTCACTTCCAAAGATCATGTGACTCGTGCAAAAGTCTGTCACTGTGTGAGCATTTTCTTTTTTTTTTTTATAACTAACACCGATTTATACCGGAGCAGAAAATTAGGGCCAAATCATCGCATAAAGAAATGACTATTTGAATAATTGGATTCTTGTATGGAATTATAAAATTGACATTATTGTCAACAATGTTATTGCTCGCGCAATACATCTAAATCATGTACATTGGACAATTCCAATGCATGATTTCAATTGAGTGGGTCGTAGCAAGTCCTTAAATATTGTCCCTTTTTCAGCTAGAAAATTCCATCTGGTCCAGATGTGAGATATCATTTGGATGATAAAATAATAATATTATTTTGATGATAAAATTATTTAATTCAAATATTATTTGAATGATAAAATAATAATATTATATGAATGAAAAAAATAAAATATTATACAGGCAAAATTAGCACTCTCATGTGCTCCGAATATTAAGGAATATCTGATACTTAAATGTTCATTAGAATGTTTTGATTAAAAGAGACATGGATCCATAGCCATCACTCTTAAATATTGTCCCTTTTTAGCTTTTTAGGAAATTTTAATCTGGTCCATATGGGAGATATTATTTGAATGATAAAATAATAATATTATTTGAATGAAAAAAAGTAAACTATATAGAAAGAAAATTAGCAGTCTCATGTGCTCAGAATATTAAGGAATGATATTTATTTAATGTTTATCAGTGTCTTGATTAAAAGACATGGATGAAAAGAAATGATAAGAAAAATATGGTTAAATATATGAAAAATGTATTGTTCGAACGAAAGTGGATGATGCTCGTCAATTTTTCTACTAAAAATTCACGTTTCTATTAATTTTTTCATCAATATGTTTAATATTTTCATGCCTCGAATATTACAGAGCTTGAGCAGCCATTTTGTCAAGCTCGAGATTGGCCCACGAGATGGAGCCTCCTTGATCCGTTCTGCTAGCAAATACATATTGAGACAATATAAAAGGTTCGGGGTAGAACTAAAGTTTGATATTGAAAACCCGTATAATCGGCGAGTCGTGTGTTGATCGCGCACAGATGTAAATGGGAGAGTATAGAAAATCTTTGCATATTTTATCCCGCGCATTAGATTGTGTGTATATGCCTAACGGTATATAGAAAAAAAGCAGAAAGAGAGACAAGCAAGCAGCGGGCTTCTTTCGTATGCTCTCCCACATGGTTTGGCTCGTCGGTCACCCAGCTAGCAATAGCCGAAGCTAAATATAGCCGCGATAAACACGAGTAGTTAGCGTGTAACGCTAGCGCCGTATCCTCGAAGCGTCCACGGTAAAAGAGAATTATGAACGCGTTCACTTCACCATCTTCGCAATATATTTCTTAATTTATATACATATATATATACGCATGGTTGTCTTCCCATATGCATTTTACTTCATTACACGCATTTAATGCAATTCCCAAGCACGCGAATTGCCTCCATAGCTTTTGAGATTTCTAGACTCTGCCGTCGTGGATATTGCGTTCGTTGATTTTTTATCGTCCTTATGCACAAAAATTTGTAACGGTGAGAATGAAAGAAAAAAAACAAAGAAAAACCGATTTCTTGAGGTCAATTCACCTTGCGGCAATTTATTCTCCCGAGTCATCCCATAAAAATTCACCACGAAAAAATAGGTATCCTCCAATGTGATTCTTATACTCTGAATAAACGATGCCTTTCAAATTTACATATCCCGTTGAGGGAGAATAGGAGTGAAATGAAGTGACAATTATTTATTGTACAGTTATACGAAGATTTCCCCGTTAGTCCGATTATTATTAATAATAATAATAATAATAATATAGGCTTGCGATGATGGTGAAACTGAATAGCATTTTCCATATATCCCTAAATAGAATATATCCCTAAATAATACATACGCCTATGGTTACATGATTTATGTGACTGCGCAATGGATAAATCATAAAAAAATACATCTGATTGCGACTCGCGCACGGAAAAAGCGACAGGAATGAGAAGTGGCAATATTATAATTACTAACATAAATAGAGGCATTAATTATAAGGGAACGATTGTAAAGGGATGGAAAGTATATGTATAAACACCCGAAAGGGTATACTAGAATAAACGAAATAAAATACATCTCATTGCGCTGATAAGCCACATAGATATTCGGTGGCAAAATAGAAAATAACCCCCAGACGAACAGGGTAACAATGCAAATTTCTCAATTAAATGAAATTATTAGATAGATGACTTTGGATTAATTTCAATAATTCAAATTCAAATCAATTCAAATAATTTCAAAGCGTATAAAAAATTCCATGATACGGTATCAAATAGAAAAGAGTGAAATGGCCGAAAAACGATGGTTCATGGACACACTGACGATGAATACAGTGGATGAGGTCATTGCGTGAGCAAATTTTTAACAATGGCGACAGTCATGACAAAGAGTAAAAAAAATTCCATGATATGCTATTAAAAAGAAAAGAGCGAAATAGCCAGAAAATGATGGTTCATGGACACTGACACTGATGAATACAGTGGATGAGGTCATTGCGTGAGAAAATTTTTAAGAATGGCGGCAATCATGGCAAAACGTATATATAAAAAATGGCATGATTGTGATATCAAATACAGAAGAGTGAAATGGTCGAAAAATTGTGGTTCATATGGACACTGACGATGATTCCAGTGGCCATCGTGAGCAGATTTTTAATAATTACGGCAATAAAGTAACCATGTTTCCGAGCTACCGTTAGTGAGCTCCTGCTGGATGCTGCGATGGCAATGGTGGCATGGTCGAGGAACACCTTACTGGACACCGTGGGATCTCTTCTCGAGAGATCGGCTCGACCGGTTGACCAGTCGGGGGAGGTAGAGAGTAAGAGGGGAGGAGGGAGCGCGCGCGCTCGATCGTTGGGGTTCTAAATATATCCGAGATAAAGACCGCCAGTTAGCGAGAGAGCTTGAGCGGCGCCGTTATCCTCGAATCACCGTAAGGAATATAAGAAGCTGATGAAAACGGACGAAGCTGAAGAGGGCGCAAGCGAGAGAGAATGAGAGATAAAAGGAGAGGAAAATAGAGACAAAGATAAAGATAAAAAGACGAAGAAGAAGAAGAAGCAGAAGCAGAAGAAGAAGAAGAAGGGAAGGGAAAAAAGAAAGAACGAAAGTGAAAGAGGTAAGAATGACGTGTGAGAGTAAAAGCGCCAGAGCCGGGGTGGCCGACTCATAACCGCACGAGGACAGCGTGGGATTCTTCTTCTAGATTCACTTTCTTCACTTTTTCTCTTCGGCAGTTTTTTTTAAATCCATTATCTTTTTTTTCTCCTCATCCATTGGATGCAGTGGATGTGCTGGTCAAGAATTTCCGCCTTCGCCGATCATGAGATTTATCATGCTTACTCTTTTGCCTTTTTCCATGTTTTATCGTAAAATTATTATTACAATGTAAAATTGTAAATTATTACTATTTTTAACAGGACTTTTTTACCTCTTAATTAATTTTTTTACGACTTGAACTGTGGAAGGGCGGACTGCTCGATAATTCATTTGAAAACAAAAAATCGCATCGAATCCCCCATATATATTGTAAGATAGTATTCCATTGCTCATATATGACGAGTGTACTCTGTAATTTTTATGTTGTGGGAAGTTTTCAAGTAGCGTGTTGATCTCGCAACGGGAATAAATACGCATTGCTATAACGAGCCACGAGCTACTCTGAGCTAATCGCCTTAATTTGTCTCTGCTACAAGCGACGTTAAAACTTAATGTCATCTTCTAAATATAGATTGACAGACATTACGCCGAAGCTCTCTCGGCACCCGTGCTGACACAATCTTTGTCTGCTGGATCACCATCAGAGCCTCTCGACGAGCCAATGGAGATTCAAATTTTTCGCCTCGATCTCAATTCTTGGCATCCTAGTTTTACAACGATAAAGTAATTGTGTCGTTGCCAATCTGAAATAGTATTTACAAATTGTCAATGGAAAATGTTAAATAGTAATTTAGAAAAAAGGTAAATTTTTAATTTCTCTGCTGACCTCTCATATATACGCCAATGCTGCCAAATACACATAAATCTCATTTTTTTTTTGTTTTCCCACCACTTTTTCACTCTCACTTGAGCACGCGTCGACAAATAAATAATTTACCCACTTTTTATCAAGTTAAACCTTTTACGAATTGGAGGTAATAAATGTAAATGTGAATGTATATGGGCAATATTGTAAAAATATACATATAATGATAAAAGTAACGAGAATGAATGATGATGATAGTCGAATTGCCTTGAATAACAGGAACTTGAGGTCCAAGTGCAATAATCTCATTATTTTGTGTAATGATATATATATATATATATATATATATATATATATATATATATATATATATATATATATATATGTATGTGTGTGTGTGATTTACGTAATTTACAAAATGAACTTACGTAGCTGATCATAGGTATGTTTCGAGACTGTGATACGATCGCTTCGACGTAACACGTTCCTTCTGGACCAAAAAAAGCTGCCACCCCGTCGCAGATCATGTCGATCATTGCTTTCGTGGCTTCGACAGTCTCGCCTCTCGTGTCGTGCCATCTCATGACCAACCGAACATTTGGCAAGATTCTGGTGTTATTATTGATCTGCAAATGAAAATTCAATGCCCGTCATATTTTTTTCATCAGTTTTTTATTGAAAGAGTCGACTTAATAATGTATTGCGAATGTCATGTAATCAGAATACACATAAGATCGTCATGAAAAAAAAAAAAAGAAATAAATTGTCATGAAAATACTGACGAAACCTCGAATTGCACGGTAAATGTTCAAGTTGGGCTATAATCTCAGTACTGTTGCGTTTTATCGCATTTATATCTAAATATTATATAATTATGGATATATAATACATATCAACTAATATGTATGCTCACAAATATTAACATTAATATTGCAGATCAGTGAGGAAAAAGGTTCGTTCTCCAGAAGAAAAATGGCCGCCAAAGACCTCCAGCACGCAGTCAAATCACTCAATGACGAATGTTCTATTCGCAAGGTTTTGAAGGAATATATGAAAAAAAATCAGTCCATTCGGTCGAGCCATTTCGAAGTTATAAAAGTTTGAATTTTTCGAACCCAACACACGCACACATTTTTTTCCTCATTTTGAATATTATATAATTATGTATAATTGTAGATATGTATATATATGTATAAGAAATGTCAACATATATATTGCAGCCAGTGAGGAAAAAAGTTCGCGCTCCAGAATAAAAATGGCCGCCAAAGACCTTCAGTAATTTAATTTTTTTTAACCATTTTTCAACCCCAACGCACACATTTTTTTGCCTCATTTTAAATATTCAAAGCATTTATCGTGTGCAATCCTTTCGTTGAATTCAGTTAAAAATATCTGCCGATGTTTACGTGGAGCATACCAAAAAATATATAGCATTCGCATATTCGATAAAATACATCGACTAAGTACACTTATACAGTTGAGCTAATTCAAAATGTGTGGGAATCCGACACGTAGGTAAGTTAAAATACACGTTACATTCAAGAACAGATTAAGGAAATTTTTAAGCTGATGGAGCCACAGATGTTCGCGACAAACCGAGCCAATTATTCATGAATACGTAGCGATCTTACGTATAATCAAAAGACGCGGGGCAGTGTCTCGACGCCATATGTAAACACTAAAGACATCAGTTTAATTTGACTTCCTCATAGAGGAATTTTTTTATATTCTCGTAAAAATAAAAATAAAATATATATTCGACACGCAATGATAACGATAATAAATCAGTAATAATAATGTTATTGTCATAACTCATTGGATATGGGTGATTCCATCTGAATTCGACCATCGCCTCTCGAATTTTCTCTATTATTTTTCATATTGTCGACTTTAGTGCAAATCGTAGCAATTAAAAAAAAATCGGTTACTCTTCGCCGCTTTCCAGAAGTGCACATTTCGAAATATTTATAGCAATTACAACCCCCAAGTACTTTATGTCTAATAAATCATGGCTTGGAAAAACCTAAAATCAATTTTCTTCAAATTTACTATTATATGAAAATACTTTAACAAAAATTGTTACCCTCATAGAAATCATTTTTTCAATTTAAAAATGCAAACCGAATATCATTTTGCACAAATAATAAACTACATTGTCGAGTAAATTAAAATATAAACGGTCTGATCATCGTTTTATGAACGCATAAATCTCATTTTTACGTTCGATGCTCATTTCACTTCGAAGCAACAGTCGTGCTCGCGTAATTCTGCTGCTGTTGATCCTTGCTTTTGATTTTTTCCTGCTTGACCTCTTCCTCCCTTTTTGTACGAATGTCGGAGTCGCTTTCTCTTTCTAGTTCTTGGTCTGCGTTTGTTATTTTTCTGTTTTTTTTTTTTTCATTTACCTCTCAGCATCCTTCGTTCGAAGGGCTCGCCGGTCCGCCCACGCCCGAATCTTCTGAGAGCGTGAGAAGAAATCGGCGAGGACGGCGAAACGCGATAATTCTCAATAGGGTCGTGGCAGCAGCAGGAGCAACAGCAGCAGCAGCAGCAGCAGTCTCACGCATCGGGTATTACCTATGTACAGTTTATTTACACGAACACGATAAGTGCAGCTCACAAGCTGAACGCGAGATCAGCAGCGTTCAATTTCCCATGAATGTATTCGAACTCAACGTGTATATCTATATCTTTTCGGTCGAGGGAAAAAATAAAAGATAAGAAAATAATAAGGCTCAAACTAACTTAATAGTTAAAATATTGCGTATGGCGTAACCCAACGAAAAAAAATGCCGAAATGCCTTCATCATGAGAGATATTGGAATGAGAATGGAAAGCGTGGATTTATCGATTTTAAAAAGAGTTAAAGGCCGATTTACGGATTACGGTGTATATCTATATCTTCTCGGTCGAGGTAAAAAATAAAAGATAAGAAAATAATAAGGCTCAAACTAACTTAATAGTTAAGATATTGCGTATGGCGTAACCCAACGAAAACAAATGCCGAAATGCCTTCATCATGAGAGATATTGGAATGAGAATGGAAAGCGTGGATTTATCGATTTTAGAAATAGTTAAAGGCCGATTTACACAAATCCGTACCGCATGCATACCTTGTCCGTGAAAAAATATTATTCAATAGGATATCGATATGTACGGTACACGGATATGTGTAAATCGGTCTTAAAGTTTGTAGCCATTATCGGTATATTTTGGTTTGCCATTATTGCTTTTTCCTATTTCCATATTGGCACTTTGGTATTATTCATGAAAATGTACTAAATAATTCACTGGATCTTTCTCCATTTGGATTGAGAGTTTGAATAAACTTCCTCTAAATGGAATAACTCTTTTTGAAAACTGTACGAAAGGTGGCAAGAACCGGTAAATGTAGAATTAAATCAAATCAAATGTATTGGTTTGCCATTATTTTTCTTTTCCTCATTTCCTAATTCTTCTCGAAAGCTGTACGAGAAAGGTGAGGCGCGAGTAAATGTAGAATTAAAAGTATCGATTCTGCCTTACCTCATCGAGTGCCATGGTCAGAGCTCCAGATATGGCGAGACCCTGTCGATCTTTTAGGCCACCCTTGACAGCAGTGAGATAACCAATGGTGAGATTTTGCGGACCACGTTGCTTCTCTTGCCAGGTACTGGGAGCAGCACCAAAAGGTGACGACTGTGATGGAATGGAGGACAAAGAGGCAGATCCTGTGATAGAAGTTGAAGAAGAACCCGACGAAGAAGAGGAATGTGAAGGTGCAAGAAAGCTCTGATGACGCTGTTGATGGTTAAGGGGCTCTCGTTGATGATGCGATTCGTCAAGCGGAGGAGGAAGACCGAGCGACGAGACAGGCGAGTCAATCATAGCACGACATGATCGGGCATCAAACAGCAAGAGTACAAGAATCATCTGGGTACTCGAAAGCCATCGTTGCCGTTGCCTTTGCCGTGGCCGTTTTGCTCGGCGGGCTGGGGGCCGTTCGTGCGGTGGCTGGCGACGGGGAGGCCTGCGGCGGCTCGATGAAGGCAGGCCGGGTCGCATGGCCGCCGCCGCCACCGGTCAGCACCTCCCTCTCGCTCACCTATTCAACAAACAAACGAAAATAATAAACATTGGTGAAAAATTGTAACAAATTTTATCTTGTCGCTGAATTTTTTTAGACCCTTTGCGAACGAGAAGCTGCATGCACCCTATCCGCAAAGGGTTAATGGCTCACCCATTAATCAATCAATAAATTGACAAACATTCATGGAAGTTTGTGTCAAATTTCAACTTGTCATTACAAACTTTTAATTGCATCATCATTGCCAATCAATTTTTCTACCATATTGAATGTCATGTCCTATAATCTTAAGAGAAATGAATTGTTAATGGTTCATCCGGAGACAGTGGTTGTTCAATTATATAGCTATAGGAGCAACACAAGCAATATTTCAATTTTCATATAATTTTATTTCCGTCCCCTAAAAAATATGCGAAAAAATTCATTATGTATTCGGAAAAATCAGAGAATACACTTCGTAAGTGAAAAAAAAAGTAATGGTCTCCGGCTAATTTTTTGAGGAAATTTTTTTAAACCAATTTTCCAATAACTTTTCAACATTATTATTATTATTATTAAAAATAATTGTTCAAATTATCTTCAATGTGGTTAATTGTTTAAAAACTTTTGGATGGAAATGTACAAGTTATAACGAACCCTTAACGAATACGCCTGACAAAAAGGGCGAGTAGTGAGTAATAAAAAAATTCCGATCGAGTGAAATATTAATCTTTACGCCTCATTGAGCAATAATAGAAGGATAATAAAAAACCCGAGAGAAAGGTGAAAAAGGGGCAATAAAAATTGGATATATTGAGAAGCGTGCATGAGAATTGAAGGGGATAATGGCCACACGCGTCACCAAAGTATTCTGGCGCAATTAGATCGGCATTGAAATGGACGGGCATGTAACCTGAAGAGTTCCATCTCGTCGTCCCGCCCGTATTTGCCGAGTGGGCCACGGTCGTTTTTTTTTACTCCCGACTGCCCGCAGGGGAAAAAGACGGGAGTTACGCTGTGGATAGCTGGGATCCGTTGATCGATGCGATTTCCAATATCCTCGTATTTTTCCGAAACGAGAACAAACAGTTTAACCAAATTTGGCCCATCGATTCTGAGAGTAAATACCTAAGCTCTCTCATTGTTAGACATTTTTTAGTGCGATTAATTTTGTTAACTCGTTGAAATAAATAATTTTTTCAAATGATCTATTTGTGGATATAGAAAAAGTTCGCTGATCGACATAGTTTGGAGAAATTATATCGAATATCAAGTGAAAATTATCGAAGAAATATATCGCCATGACACGCTATGCTATCTTTGTACAATATGGAATATTTTTTACATTTTTCCAATACTTATTCGTTATTTTCTTCACCTTTTTGTTAAATATCAAGTTGAGCTTTTGTTAAAACCTTAAAATATTCATTTTTTGTGTCTCGCGTGATTGTTTTAAGGTGATGAAACTCGTACAAGGGCTAGAGCGACATCTCCAAATCTTCAAAACAATTCCATTCAGATTATTGAGATTTTTATGAAAATAATAATTAGGCCACATATATCTGATTGACAGACAAATGTAGCCTAACTATTGTTTTCCTTGAAATTTGAGCTATTTTTTTTAATTTTATAAGTCTGTTTCACATAATCTTACGACGATGTGGAACTCCTCTGTCGATAAAACAGTTTCTGCGTAAGCCATTACAAATGCGGGAGGAGAAAGCTGGTTCTTCCGTCCCAAATTTCTCTTAACTACAGAATCGTTATTATAAAGATTCCACGATTGAGGTGAAAATCTTCCCTTTTTGAGGTGAAAATAAATAATAACCAGAGGCGTCAAGTGAGAAAATCAACGCGTATTGAAATATCTTGAATTATTATCTATTTTTTAATTTCTCTGAGGAGAAACGTGAAATTTTTCTTCAACATGCATAAAAAAAGACTTAGAAGATTATTTGTTATTTTTAAATTATAGTACAATACTAATTAATAATTATTAACTATATAGGGAAATCAATGGTTCCCGATTTATGATTTTTTTTTTCTCAACGACACAACCCGATCTCGGCGCCTCTCTATCGTGCTATAATTTAAATAATTTTTTTTTTTTATTTTTTAAAAATGCAAAAAATGTTGTGGTCTGATAAGTCGACTTATCGCGCATAACTGCTGGTTGCATTTTTCCTCCAAGCAGTTGATATACAGAAAAAAAAATATTTCAATTCGATCCTTAATGTCACGACATATAAAAAATAACTATAATTTTTAATGCTTACTCTCATAGAAATAATATTATTTTCGATCAATCAGCATCGTATCGTCCGTCCAAGTCACTGGGGATTTTTTTTTTTTTTTGCTAACAAGCGATCAAGCGATTTTTTGCTAACAAGCGATCATTATCATTAACAGTGCAAAAAGACTGATTGTACGTATTTATGATAATGATTAATAATGGAGAATAATAACGATTTTAATTCGATTGTGAATATCGGCGGTGTATTAAATTCAACGAAATATTAAAGATAATAAAAATAAAAAGCGAAGGTTATAATTATTTTCGTTAAACTTGGAATGAATGTAAAATATATGAAAAAAAATATGCGATCCAGACTCGAGTATGACAGAGATCCTAACACTACATAAAGTGAAATGTGGTGCAAGACTCTCGTCTCTTTAGGCCTGTTTTGCCTCATACAGCGGACGCGCGAAACGAGATAACGCGTTAAAATTGTACGGGAGCGATAACGCGTATTTATAATATCGAAGACCGCGAGCTACAAGCGAGCAATGGCACACACCGATCACACAAATATTCACACGCATTTCCAAGAGATATTCAAGTCTCGATTCTTTGTGTATTTAGCACGTTTTT